>CM046881.1:284424414-284496914 GCA_025667525.1 Glebionis coronaria
ATGCTACAAGGACTGAGCGTGTAGGATCAAGGAGCGATGAACTTCAAGGTAAATTGTCTTTTTCATATAACCTTTAGAGTAAGAGTTGACAGTATTCATATTCATATGTACGAATTCTATAATATAGTACCTGCTGATAACTGAGCCTTGACTCTATCGTGAGTTTTAGTACTTTTGGTGCACGGCTTGCAGCAAACATCAAGACATGAAACTGCTGCTCTTTTCGTGCAACACTATATATGATGCTGAATATTTGGTGTAGTGCTATGCTTGCAGAATAATCATGGGGGAATCACTTTGTATGGCCGACAGCGGATCGCAGTCTTATAAGGTTAATATGTGTTTGGACTTAGTCCTTAAGCATTTAGGAAAATTCTATATGTGTTTATATGAGTTTTGTTCTTTTCATATTTAGTGCTTTTGTGTATGACAGTCGAACTATTAGGACTATACCAACCACTACTGTTGTTTTAAAATCTTTTTTTTTTATTTCATTTGGATATATTTTTTTTTGAGGATAGAGAAGCCTATTGCAGACATGTGGATAGTTTTCCTAAATAGGAACGTCTAAACATAAGTTCCTTATCACGTGGATCATAGAAGCACATAGTTGTTAACCAAAACATTTAGAACGTAATAATAGTATTCTGTATATGAATACAAGTCACAGAAGATAACTTGTCGCTCATTCTTAATGGCTTCATGCCAATATAGTGTTGTAATATCATATTTTTATTTCATTAAGTCCATTTACACTACATTTTCTATTATATAAAAACGTGTGTTTCTAGGTGGAATTGATTTTTTTATTTGCTTTCAATGCATTTAAACTTAATGTATTGTAACTTTTAACAAAAATTGATATAAATGAATGTGAGAAATTGATTTTTTCATGTTTAGATTATACTACTGTAGGAGATCGGTTATACTAATGTAGAAGATTTCTTTTCTTTCTTTTTGATTTGATAGAAACATAGGAGACATCCTAACATGTTAAAAGTATTACTACGTACAAAAAAGAGACGCCAAAGAGATATCCATGTAAGCCTTAAAAAGGTGCTATTAATAGTTGCATTAGTCACTCATTCTTTTGACTTACTTTAAGAAATAACAAATTAGTATTTGTTATTGTAAACTGTTCATGAGAAAGCAAAAGGATTTTTTTGTTTAAAAGAGATTTTGTGTTTAAATGTTTAAAATAAGTTGGGTCATATTGTTTTTCAAGATCTGGCGAAACCAATGGACCCGACTTATCCAGATATATACTCAGACATTGTTTTATTGAATTCGTACAGGTTGATATACATGCAAGTAATTAGTAACTCTATTATGTAAAAGCAGTAGCGAATAGAGAGTTTGAGTGACACGCCCAACGTTATAAATTTTTAGTTACGTGATATAAAAAACCTTTAAAAAAACCTTTAAAAAAACCAAAACCAATTTTAAAAAGAACCGGTATTTTTGAAACCGTTTTTTACTCAAACTGATCCGGTAGTTCGTACCAGTTAACTAAAATGGACAGGGCCGGTTCAAAAAATGGTTAAAATCGAACTGACCGTGTGAAAAACAGGTTAAAATCAAACCTACCCGTTTAAAAAATGTTAAAACGGAACCGATCCGAAAAAAATTCCATTAAGCTTTCTATTAACAAAATCGAATATCACTACAGAAAAATAAAAGAATCCACAAACGTACTTTTAAAAAAAAAATTAACGTAACAAACCCACCCATTTAGCGGGTTACACCGCTGGGTCCGCCAGGGCCTAAAAAAACGGAAAAACAAAACACAACTGCACATACATATATATACACTTAAAAAAGAGTTATGAAACGAACCCGCCCATTGGGCGGGTTACGCCGCTAGTATATATATATATATATATATATAGAATTTAGATAAAATGGTGTAGGTGCTTAAAGTTTTTAAAATAAGAAGCAATAAAAAAAAGGCTAAATGTCACATTATTGATTAGTTTTGGTTCGTTTATGAGTTCTTGGTTCGTGTACGAGTATTCTTGGAACTTTTAGTTCGTGTACGAGTAGTCGGTTCATGATTTTTAATATTACTAGTTTCTCGTGTATCAGTTGTGTCTCATAGTTTAACAATTTATTGTCAACTCTAATGTAATTTTTGATAATATATCACTTAATTTTCGAATAAAATGATTATTTATGTTAATAATATTTTGTGAAGCAAAACTATGTATCATATGTATCAGTTGTAAATTTTAACGTATAAAATTTTTAGTGGTTTTATATCAAATTTTTATGTATAATATTTATTATTTTGTGTCTAATCTTAAATAAATCACATGTAAATTGATAAAAGCAATGGTTATTATGACTTTTTATTTTAACAACTTTAAGGTACTACACTACAATAACCCAACTCTAATATATATATATATATATATATATATATATATATATATATATATATATATATATATATATATATATATATATATATATATATATATATATATATGTATATATATACATATATATATATGTATATATATATATATATATGTATATATATATATATATATATATATATATATATATATATATATATATATATATATATATATATATATATATATATATATATATATATATATATATATATATATATATACATATATATATATATATATATATATATATATATATATATATATATATATATATATATAATATATATATATATATATATATATATATATATATATATATATATATATATATATATATATATATATATATATATATATATATATATATATATATATATATATATATGTATGTATATATATATATAATATACATATATATATATATATATATATATATATATATATATATATATATATATATATATATATATTATATATATATATATATATATATATATATATATATATATATATATATATATATATATATATATATATATATATATATATTATATATAGGTATAACTACGACTTGATACCACACCTCTAATCCATGTCATATGTGACATGACACTTCTAAACCAATAGAATTTATTTGTTAGCTAAAAAATCTCAAAACCCTACCAAATATAGTCTACAAAAACGCAATTCCAAAAAGCGGGACGCAATTTTCCCAAATACTACGTTTTGAGACCGCACCAATATATACTAGGTTAAAACTATTTTTTCTCATTTTTCTTTATTTTCCTAACAACCCTACCTACGGGGAAAAATACACACACACATATCCACAGCTTCCAGTAAAAACACACACAAACGATCTCTATTCCATAATCAACGATCCCACGTCCATGATAAACAAATAGCTAATCCATCCCCTCTTTCAAAACCCTAATCTTCAAACAAACAAAAATCAAGGTTCACTAATTCGATTAATTAATTAATTAATTAGGGTTTTGCTATATCGGGAGCTCACATGAAGAATTTCTATGGGATTGAGAGATGATCAAGATAAAGGGGCTACTGATTTGCAGTCGAAAGAGGTAGGCTCAGATCTCCTCTACCCCTAATAATCAAGAGATCGAAGATGATAAGTTCTTGTTGATGGAAGACATACGAACAATGAAAAACCGATACATGTTGATGGTAGGCTCAGAACGTTACAAATTTTTATTTATAGTTTTCTACGGCATGTTACAAAATTTATAAATGTCCTTGCTTTTATGTACCAGTTACTGGGTTAGAGAGTAGAACTTACACATCTGTTATCTCGGTACTATGTAACATGTGAGGTCAACATGGAGGGCGTAAGTCACACATGAGGTGCATTACATCAGGTAGCTGGGAGGAACAGTGTTCTGTATGAGTGTCTGAATGGTAGGCTCTCTATGACACCAATATGCCAACTATAATCTTTGGTGCTGATGTTACTCATCACCAACCTGGAGAGGATTACAGCCTTCGCTTGCCCCTGTAAGTTGCAATTCTGATTGATATTACTTTATTTCTTTATCTTTAGCAATTTATACCCATGTAATTGCACTGTTATGTGTTTGGTTAAATGTTGAATGAGCAAAACTCAAAAGTGTCATTCGGGTGAATTTTGTTTGTATTCAATAAAAGAGTTTGTTGTGCAGCCGAATAAGGAAGAGTACCGTGTTATGAAGAATGATGATCTAATCCTTGAATTCGAAAGTGCTAAGAAATATATCACGTGATGTTTTTGCAGCCTAGAATATTGGCTAACTTCAAACTGTTGTAAAAGGTAATCCTGTTACAGAAATCACACTTGGATCAATTCTAGAAAATGGACGTGACATGATTTTATTTACAGGAAACCTGCTTTCAAATACTTATAATGTCAATTTTAAAACGCTTTCACATAACCCGAAACATCAGTCGTGTGCCATTACTCTTATTATTCCACATGACCACATCTTTTGAAAGCATTTGTATCTCAGTGGAAATTTGCCTTTTTCATATGGTTAGTGAGATTTGTATTCTCAATGGACATTGAGTGATTGTTTTAGTTTCTAACTTCTATGAGTAATTTCAGCTGACATCACTAATTCCAATGAGATTGATCGATCTAAGGATCAGACGCGATGTGTAGTTTTTATATTTCTTGGGCAGAAGCTACTCTGTAGTTTCTGGTGTATTTCTAACGAAGGTAAGATTCGTTGGTTAAATAAGAATCTTGTGTTCACACCAGGGGAAGACTGTCATAAGTTCAGCCTGATTAAATAAGAATCTTGTGTTCAAATCTCAATGTCTGAAGTACATAATTGTAAGTTTTGTGCAGGTTCCATTCCAAGTACCACTTGAAGCAAATGTTATCCTCGTTGGTTTTAGTGCAGATGGAGGCTATAGATACACATTTGATCCATCATGCCTTACACGAGTTTCTTTAGGCGAACCCTTGGATATTGAGCATGACATGGTGTTAAATGTAGTTGCTGTAAGTTTTTTTATACTTTTACATGATTTTATTTAGCAAATTTAATCTACAGACCGCAAGGTTCTGGTTGTATATAGAAGGTTAAATGTGTTGATATTTCGTTACTCTTATTCTATTCTTTACAAAAGCTTAAACCTCGAAAGTAGTATAGGTGGCAGGTTGAATGTCCTGATATTTCTTCACTATTATGCTCTTTGAGTTATTCTTTTTTTTGCAGTAGTGGTTATTTCAGGTCTAGCAAGTTAACAATGTGAGATCACCTATCCATGTGTATCAGCAGGTAAAATCACGACTCGTGTAACGGAAATTTGTTCTCTTATAAAATAGATATCAACGCAGCGTGACCTAAACATAAAACTGTCGGTGCTTAGAAATAAGCAGATAAGCACTTAAGTAAGCAATCCCAAACATCCTTTTATAGTAATAAGTAGTTTAATATTTCCTAATTCAGAGGCTGACATTCTTATATAAAGATCTTGCCCGTTTTCCATAAATGTCCTGATATCCATCAAGTCACCAAACCATAACAAATATCCGCTTCCTTTCCCGGGTATATTTAGAACCAAGCTTGCAGCCAGCTTATTCTTTTAATCATTTTTAGTGTATTCTTTGCAACTATTTAACAAGGAATCCGTAAATTAAGTGGAGGAATGCAAGTTAAAAGTAACTTCTGTCGCTCCCCAACAACCATTACCTGTAATAAAAGGATCAGAGGAGGGATCATCTCCAAGGTAATCGATATCAGACAATGGGTAAACAACCTCGTACCATTTTAATTATTCTTCCTTTTAATGCTAATTTCTGATTGATTGTTCATAGGTGCATCTTTTTATGTTATGTATGTTATCAATGTAGCATCTTTTTTATTTATCATTGAACTGAAAACGTGATTGCTCCGAAAAGTGATAGACACCCCGTAGGAGTCCGTTTAATTCTGGTTATTGGATATCCATAGAATTAGTTATAACCGTGAGGCAGATAACTGCAGCCGTTATTGTTTTGTAGTTATCAAGCCATGAACGTCCGCACACTCCATTATTCACTTGGGTTGTTGGTTATGCTTCTGGGTGTGTTGGAACTCTCCCGTTGCTATTTTGTCGTTTTTAATTTAGAAACAAGAAACCGATCAAGATCCCTCGCTGCCTCGTCAGAGGTCAGCTCCTAGCAGCATCTTTGCTATAGCTTCCTCTTTTACTTTGTTTTAAAATGGAACGAGTTATTTGGTAGCGGATACTCAAAACACCACTGCAAGAACAAGACCATTAGCCACTTCACTGCAAGCAAGGTATGTAGCTGTTAAAGTGCTCATATTGCACCCCGTGTTTCCTGTATTTCAATCATTTAGCTGCTATTGGGTTGAGCAATCAGCAATATGGATTACTTGAATAGTACTTGCTAACTGGTGTTAAATGTGTGGTTTGAAAATAATATTTCAATTTGGATGACTGGCAATCAGATAACCGGCTATAAAAAACAGGTTGCACGAAAGTCTACTTATTATTGACTACTACTAATTTGAAAAAAGATAGTTTGGTACATAACAAATGAATAAGCGTGCATCATTCTTCGTTATTTGAATATAACATAGCTTGAGTATGTGTTATGTATGTCCTAATTGTCAGTAGCACCCCGTTAATGTAACAAAGTATATTTATTTTCTGGAGTGGTTTGTAATGGTTGCTCACGAGATATGGTTACCCAAAATATATATTGAACCAGGGTTGGTCACATTCTAAGTTTTGATAACTTCCCTGGTGATCTTTCTTATTGGTATCGTCATATTTTAAAAGGTGGTTAGACTTTTTCAGCTGCAGACCCCGGATGAGCCGTTTCAGATTGTACTTAGTTAGTTCTAATCCTTTCACATTTATTCTCGTATTACTGTCTATGGCTCTGTGCCCCTTTGGTGTAATTGTAGAATGCTGACAAGATCCTATAGTTGGTTGGAGGTACATTATACAAATTCCTTTAAGATCATTTCTGGGTTTCTGAATTTTTTAACACGATGACACAATTTTTGGGTGATGTAAGTTGCATCGTGTCACCGTTAATGAAGTGGTCATGAAAAGGGTTTCTACCAATACTAAAAGGTGCGTATTTGACTTGCATCCGGTAAAACTTGTGGTGTTGAATCTTGCTAATGCCTGATATTTTCAACAACTTTAGGACCACAAAGGTGCGATGAAGGCTGTTTACACGGGCGAGGAGATCTGTGTTCAGAAAGGCTGTCGTCAGGTTAGTGTCAAGCATCAGCCTGTTACATACTTTTGTCACATTGCTTTTGATCATTTGTCAAGGTTACACCATAAATACATCACTTTTAATTTGTTTTTGTTTGTCATAAAATACGAACTTGCATACTCATATGTCCCATAATATACTGTTAATTGTATTCACATGGGGTGTATTTGGATGCGCCTTTTAAATATGGTTATTCATCTATATAAACACTCTTTAACATATGATAAATAGTTTCTTATCTGTTAATCATACTTTTTTCATTTCCTAAATTAGTTGGTACATGACTAATTAATTAAATTCGACTAAAAGGGCGTTAAGAGGACTCTATTTAGCTGCTTTGCCGATGGTTGTGAATATATAAATTCCGAGTAATTAGTTTGATACTTACTTCGTCTTTATTTACAAAAGTTAAAGAATTGCCAAACAACCAAACAAGCTATTTTGTTACCATGTTCGTAAATTCTCCCTATTACAATTTGTATTGTACAAACTAATAAAAAGTCTCCTCTATGATGCCTTTTTGTTTGTAGTTCTTATTGAAAATCATTTGCAGATCTGTAGAACTCGATGGAGGAGCACTACCAGATGAGATTGAAGATGGATTTTCAGACTGCTGCTCAAGATGGTGCTAAACTTTGTGGTCATTGTAAATCAGAAACTCTAGGAGTTTATTCAAATGACACGAAGACCTTACTTAATCGGGTATGCTAAGCCTTTATAGTTTTATAAAGTATACTGGTAATTATTTTTGTTTTCTTTGGCGAATAACATTACTGGTTTACCATCTGTAAAGGCAGGAAAGACCTTTATGAAATTTGGCGATAGAGATTTCATTATTGTGTGGCTTAGGATTTTGGTTGATAACGGCTGTTATGACTTATAACAAGTAGTAATTAGCATAACCACCCTATTCTATTTTCAAGTATTAGTATTTTTTTTCTATTTGAGAATTAGTCTCCTAAACCTCGCTACTTTGTGACTATTTTAGGTTCATGCAGTTTATAAACGAGCTCTACTAAGCTTTCACTTAGACCGAGCGTAAAGAAATCAAAAGGATAAGTTAATCGTTACAGAATATTTTTGAACACAAGACGATGAATTAGGGGAGATAATGGGTCAAAATAGCTACTCTTTGAGAAAACCATAAGTTTTAAACAGATTCATTAGCTTTACCCCTTCTGCAAAAGGGTTGTTTGGCTGCTATTAAACCAGGAGCCAAATACCCCTTCTGCAGCAGAAAGGGGCATTGGATTTCGAAAAGTGAAGACAAAGACGCAACAGAAAACTAGAAGAAGCATGACACAGGTCCATAGTTGTTTGGAAGATCTAGGGACGGAAATTGATCAAAGACAAGGGAGGGTGTCTAATAGCTCGGTTTTGCAACCTCGTATCAAAATTCGTTAGTCCCAAGTCTTTTCGAATTGAAAACCGGTCTTAAGTGCGACTCAATCGTCTTTTGGTGAATCAAGAGAATGGTTTGGTTTTGATTATCTAATTTTAAACTATTAGCAAGTAATTAAAGTGTCGATGAGTAAAATGGAAGTTAAAAGATTAATATCAAAATGACGAGTAAACATAAAAGCTTGAAAACTTAAAGGTAACAATGGAAAAGTACTAGCACACTTATTAAGAATTAACACTAGGAAAACTTTCTAAGAATAAAAACTTAGTCAAAAAGTACTATAAGAAAGTAAGAACGGAGTACACCAAAACAAGCCAAAAGAGGCCCTGATCGGAATGTTTTCCGATCAGTTGATCGGAATATGGGTGGAACAACACAATCGGAATACTTGGCAAAACATACTAATCGGAATATTGGGAAAAATCCCAATCGGAATATGGAGAAATGAAGCCAATCGGAATGCTCAATAACACCCCCAATCGGAATATGCAAAAGCCTTGCCGTCGGAATATAAAGACCTAATCCGATCACTATGATCGGAATGAATGGGGCACAAATCGGAATACTCAAAGCCCTAATCCGATTGGATCAATCTGAATGTGAAGATGGGGTCCGGTCGGAAAAACAAATCGGAAAGGGGTTTTAAACCTTTTCCTAAAATTATGGAATTCGGTTAAAGCTAATGAATAAGCTATATTGATAAGCTTTTCACTAAACTCACACGAATCAAATTCTTCACGGATCAAATAAGCACTTTCTCAACTTATTCAATGTAACACCCCCACAATTGCTATGCGCAGCGGAACTACAACAATGGGTGCTACACAGTATTCATTGCACACAAGATATATCAAACGACGCTAAAAGACGTCAACTTAAAACTTGAAATTTAAAAATTGTTAGATAATACATGTCCACAGTTTTTCCAACCCCAAATAGTGCACAGAGTTTAGCGTTTTCGGTCCCCATGAATCTCAACCCCAAAAACTTCAGTTTACAACCACATGACATTAAACATAAAAATTGTTTAAGTAGAAAAGGAGGGAAAAACAAGCGGACACCAAGCCGTACACACAACATCCATCCCATGCATGCTCCATCCTACTTCTCAACGGTTACCTGAAACACATGCCAAAAATTTGGTCAACGAAAACGTTGAGTGGAATTCATAGGTTTTTAAATCCATTTGAACGTATATATAATAAAAACCATTCGTGATCATTTATAGTCTTGTCGATCAAACAAACTATAATCATGATACTGACAATTGTGTTTAAGCTCATGACACTAATCCGTTAACTCAATCACCCGCGTAAATATACCGGCATGATTCAGATGAAACCAGTGCCCCTTCTAAAGGCATCAGTTGCAATTATACCTTATTTCTCATACAAAATAATCTACCGCAGAACTTACTATAAGTATAGCTTCTCGGCTAGCATTGGGTCGTTAACCCCGTAGTACTACAAATTGCATAAGCGGCTATTTCCCCCTACTCGAGGGCAAGACAATAGTTAATAGTTCATGATTTTAGGGACTTTTGCAACTTTGGTACTCAACACAATTTCTAAGGCAACTTTCGGGTCTAACAATCATTCATGATATACGTTCCTTTTAAAAACTAGCATGCATTTCCCTCGCGGGTAAAACAATTTGAAATAATATAAGCGAGGCTATAAATTCACACCTTAGGTATTAAGTAGTCGGTAGTTCGAGGAGTGATCACTGACGACGAAACGGATGCCCGGGTAAGTCAACACCTATCACAAATAACGCGTAATGAGTAATCTCATTTAAATACTTACGGTACTGTATAAAATACATATATACAAGTCACTTAGGACAAATATAACTCACGCCAAAAACAAAACAACAAGTATCATTCATTTTATTCCATTCGTTCTCAATACTTACGTTGTCCATTTTTATTCATTCTCGCCGGTACTTGACTAAAGTACGGGCTGTTTTACCTTATTAAACCATGCTTATAAAATTTGACAAAATTTCCAAAAATCCTATATGACCTGTAGATAACATGTTTTTAAGCTCAATAAAATTTTTTACTTTTTCGACCCGTTACGCAACTCATTTCCACGACTACATTTTACGGGCTGAAATTGCGCTTCGACCAATTTTGACCTCTTTGACCTATATGAAAAATACCTTTGACTTCCTTGACACCTAAGTCAACATATATACTCATTTACACAGGTTAGGGACCAAATTTTGACCCTTGACCATTTACCAATTTATACTTGTGACCCTCGGGATTTGACTAAAACTTTGCACAAATTCGGATTGTGAAAGTCCTCGTCTCCCGGTACCCGATCTTTAAAATGTCATAACTTTTAGCTCGTTTTGAGTCACGGGCTCTTCCTTATACCAAATTAAAGCTATAAAGACCCTCTATCACTACATTTAGCTTTCAAGACCTGGAACAAAAATCATTTTTATAAAATGGACCAAATGTTTCTGCCTAAAAATGACCATACCAAAAACATGCTTAGACTCGATTCCAAGACTTCTAATCACCACTAAACATCATCCTAAGCCTTCCCAAACATATCCTAACATCAAACTTCAATCCTACCCCTATTGATCAATCAAACTCAAAATCAAGAATCAAAGAAAATGAACATGCAACCACTAACACCTATGTAAAACACCCTTAAACATCAAACCAAACACAAGATTAACATGCAAAACCAACAACCACCATGGCTCCCCAAACACCCCCTTTGCCGTGGGGTTTGGGTGACCCAATCACCACAACCAAATTAATTTTGGTGGGTTTTCATGGTGTTTATACTTCCATAACACTTAATATCAACATGCATTAGCTCATTTAGCCTCAAAAACGAATTTGGATCATATGGAAAAAATCTTGAAAATTTTTTATCAATGCATGTTGGATTTGAGCACATGAATAGGTGGGGAATGACCAAACTAAGTGTGGTCTAACCTTAGATTTTTGAAAAATCAAGTGGAAGAAGATTTTTGGTGAATTTTTGGGTGGGTTTGGGGTGTCCGTCGGATAGAGAGACAAGGGAGAGAGTGGGTGTTTGATTTTTGTGAAATATTTTGTATGTGTTTGTGTTTATGTCCATTTTGGCCCTTTTGATGGGTTGGGAGGGGCCTTTGTGCAATTTTTGGCTTCTTTTGTCCTTAAATGAAAAACGTCCTCAAAACTTTGCGGGTTCGACTCATTTGTCAATTTTGAAAATTTTACGGGAGTCGGAAATCTTCCCGAACGCTCCAAAATATTTTTGGGATACTTTAAATGTACTCGGAAGGCTATAAAACTCACCCGACTCAACTTAACACGAACCGTAAATAAAATTCTCGAAAAATTACATTATCGATAAATCGTCAAAAATTATATGAAATTGGGCATCCCTCGGGATCGTAATCGTCATCGTCCTTCTTAAACGTCAACCGTAAAAATTATAACCTCGAACATCGGCTCTAACCAAAATACTTATAAATTATAGAAATTATAATTTAATAAAAATTTCAAAAATTAGCGTAATTTAGGGTATCGTTAATGACCTCGATTCTAGGGTGTCACATCCACCCCTCCTTAAAGAGAGCGACGTCCCGACGCTCGCCTCTTCTTGTACTCACATTTCGTCTACTGGAACAGATGAGGATACCTTTCCTTGAAAAAGTCCTCACGTTCCCAGGTGTATTCCGGTCCACGCTTAGAATTCCATCGGACCTTCACAATAGGAATCCTACTATGCTTCAACCGCTTGACCTCCCGGTCCATTATTTCCACAGGTTCTTCCACAAAGTGCATTTTGTCGTCTAGTCGAATCTCGTCCAAAGGAATCACCAATTCCTTGTCCGCCAAACTCTTCTTCAGGTTCGATACGTGAAACGTGTCATGAATAGCACTAAGCTCGGTCGGCAATTCTAACTTGTACACTACTGGTCCAATTCGTTCAACGATCTTAAACGGTCCAATATACCTCGGACTCAACTTTCCTTTCTTTCCAAAACGAATTACACCCTTCCATGGCGATACCTTGAGCATAACCATATCTCCAACTTCAAACTCCAACGGTTTCCTTCGGTTATCGGCATAACTCTTCTGTCGGCTTCTCGCAGCAAGTAGTCGGTTCTTGATCTGCACGATCTTCTCTGTCGTTTCTGAAACCATTTCGGGTCCAGTCAATTGACTTTCCCCTACTTCACTCCAACACACCGGCGATCTACACTTCCTTCCGTACAATGCTTCGAACGGTGCTGCCTTGATACTCGCATGATAACTATTATTGTACGAAAATTCCACCAGAGGCAAGTGGCGTTCCCAACTTCCCCCAAAATCAATCACGCATGCTCGGAGCATGTCCTCCATCGTTTGAATCATTCGTTCACTCTGGCCGTCAGTTTCCGGGTGATAAGCCGTGCTTAAACTCAGTTCAGTGCCCATCGCACGTTGAAGCGATCTCCAAAATTCCGACGTAAATCTACTGTCGCGATCTGAAATGATCGATAACGGCACTCCATGTCTACAGACGATCTCCTTCACGTACACGCTGGCGAGTCTTTCCATGCTGTCCGTCTTCTTCATAGGTAAGAAATGAGCAGATTTCGTCAACCTATCCACAATTACCCATATCATATCGCTTCCACTAGGAGTCCTAGGTAAACCCGTCACAAAATCCATTGCGATTTTCTCCCATTTCCATTCTGGGATTTCTGGTTGTACCAACAATCCAGATGGTTTCTTATGTTCTGCCTGAACCTTCGCGCAAGTCAAACACTTACTGACGTAACGAGCAATATCTGCCTTCATATTCGGCCACCAATAGACTTTCTTCAGGTCGTGGTACATCTTATCCGATCCAGGATGTATCGAATACTTCGACTTATGCGACTCATTCATAACCAATTCTCGAACTCCAGGCTTTCCTTCCTCAGGTGAACACAATGGCAACCAAATTCGATTCTCAAAATATCTCAGTCCGTCAGACCTAATCACGAAAATAGGTTTCAACATTCGTCCCAAATTCTCGGCTTCAACATTCCCTTTCATTAAACCTCTCTCCTGAGCCTTTAGTATGGTTTCGGTTAAGTCAACTCTCTCACTCATCACTAAAGCTCTAACCCTCAAAGGTTTCTCCCGTTCCTTCCTACTCAATGCGTCCGCTACAACATTCGCCTTCCCAGGGTGGTAGCGAATTTCGCAGTCATAATCACTCAGTAGTTCAACCCATCGTCTTTGTCGCATATTCAACTCCTTTTGATCTAAAATGTGCTGCAAACTCTTGTGATCAGTGAATACAACACACTTTGTCCCATACAGATAGTGTCTCCACAGTTTCAACGCAAAAACCACCGCTCCTAATTCCAAATCGTGCGTCGTGTAGTTCTCCTCATTCTTCCTTAATTGCCTCGACGCGTAAGCTATCACCTTTTCACGTTGCATTAATACCGCTCCATAACCTTTACGAGACGCATCACAATACACTACGAAATCTTCGGTTCCTTCAGGCAATGATAAAATCGGCGCGGAACATAACTTATCCTTGAGCGTTTCGAAAGCAAGCTCTTCCTCATTTCCCCATTCATACACCCTATTCTTTTCGGTAAGCCTCGTCAATGGTTTCGCAATCAACGAAAATCCTTCGATAAACCTTCTATAATACCCAGCTAAACCCAGAAATTGTCGAACTTCAGTCGGCGTCGTCGGTGCTGACCATTCCCTGATCGCTACGATCTTGGCAGGATCCACACGAACTCCCTCACTATCGATCACATGACCTAGAAACTGCACTGATTCCAACCAAAACTCACACTTAGAGAATTTTGCATACAGCTTCTCCTTCCTTAACAACTCCAAAATCTTTCTTAGGTGCTTCTCGTGCTCCTCCTTACTCTTAGAGTAAATAAGTATGTCGTCGATGAAAACAATAACAAACTTATCTAGATACGGCTTGCACACGCGATTCATAAGATCCATGAATACAGCAGGCGCGTTTGTCAACCCAAACGGCATCACTCGAAATTCAAAGTGTCCATACCGCGTACGAAAGGCGGTTACAGGAATATCCTCCTCTCTTACACGCAGTTGATGATACCCTGATCTTAAATCGATCTTTGAGTATACACTGGAACCTTGCAATTGATCGAACAAATCATCAATCCTCGGTAATGGGTACCGATTCTTAACCGTCAGCTTATTGAGTTCTCTATAGTCGATACACATCCTAAACGAACCATCCTTCTTCTTTACGAACAACACTGGCGCTCCCCAAGGTGATGAGCTCGGCCTAATAAATCCTTTGTCCATCAATTCCTTCAATTGATCCGATAACTCCTTTAACTCAGAAGGTGCTAAGCGATAAGGTGCACGTGCAACTGGCGCAGCTCCTGGCACTAAATCAATTCGAAACTCGACCTCACGGTTAGGCGGTAAACCTGGCAACTCGTCTGGAAAAACGTCCGGATACTCGCAAATAACTGGTACCTCTTCAATCCTCGCCTCTACATCACCATCGCTCGAAACTTGTGCCAAGAACACATCGCATCCGCTCTCTACGTACTTCATCATCTTCAAACACGAAATCACCTTCAAACGAGAAGTGCATTCGTCTCCCGTTACCGTCAAAACCCTATTCCTCAGCGGAATCTGCACCAATCTCTCACCACAGACGATCGTAGCACTATGCGCCATTAACCAATCCATTCCCACAATCACGTCAAACGATCCTAGCTCTATAGGCATCAAGTCGATTTTAAAAGCGTAGTTTCCTAACTTCAAGGTACACCCTTTCAGTATAGAATTCGTACTAACAATTTTTCCATCGGCTAATTCAACATTATAACTAGTCGTTAACAACACCGGTTCTCTATCGATATGACGACTAAATCTAACGTCTACAAAACTCTTGTCGGAGCCAGAATCAAATAAAATACTAGCATAACAAGCGTCTAGCAAAAACGTACCGGTAACCACATTGGGACCCTGTGGCTTATCAGCAGTTCCCACTTGATACACAGCAGCCGCATTATTACCTCCCCGCCTGATTCCTGCCTTCGGGCAATTCGCTTGCACATGACCCCTTTCTCCACAACTATAACATCCTCTCATCCTGATAGCATTAGCCCCAGTGGCTACTCCTCCCGTTCGACAACTAGCAGTCCTATGACCTGCCTTTCCACACTTGCAGCATGCCGGCGGGCAATTTCCAACATGATACAAATTGCACTTTCCACAATGGGGATTTACTTTCACACCTCTAGGGTTCGTCACTGCCCTCATCCCTTCGTTCCTTCTCTGATTAAACTGCTGATTACGGTTCGGCCCATGGTTGTTTCGATTTCCACCTCGGTTCTGGCCTTGGGATTGATTACTTTGTGCTGCCTCCTATTTCCTTTTGTTGCCTTCAGCAATGTAGTTCTGCTTGTCCTGAAGCTTAACGTCCATCAAAGCGTGTGCCATTTGAACCGCTTCGTCAAACGTTCCAGGTTTTGACGAAGTTGTTTCACCTTTGATGTTGCTAGATAAACCCTTTATATACTGCTTCATTTTCTTGGCATCATTGGCAAATATGTCCGGACACAAAAGGCTTAACTCATTAAATCTCCTGGTGTAAGCAGCTATATCGTTGTTCTTTAAGGTCAAATGCCTCAATTCGTCCTCCAATTGCCCCAATTCCTCCTCTGGGCAAAACTTCTTTGTCAACAAAGCTTTGGTCGCATTCCACGTCCTTGCATTCGCCACAGCCAATCCAACCGTAGCTACCTGGGTATTCCACCAACTTAACGCATCGTCCAGAAACGTAGCTGCTGCAAACTTCACTTTATCTGCTTCTGCACAACCACTGATTTCAAACGTACTTTCAACTTTTTCCAACCACCGTCTAAGTTCTAAAGCTCCACCCGTTCCACGGAACTGCGTGGGACCGCACTTCATAAAGCTAGAATAGGTACACACTCTCGGGGCTTGCTGTCTCCCCGCATTCCTTCCTGGATCCTGATTTCTCCCAGCTCGGTCCGCTTGCAACGCATTTGCTATAGCTTCCTGAATCATGGTGTTAACACGATCGGCAGTCAACTTTGGAGGCATTGTGTTATCGAATATCTCTTTCTGCAAGACAAGGAAAATAGAAAAACAATGTAAGTATTCATATCAAGTTTCCCAGACATAAAATACATACAACGACACATCACTACGGAGTTACTAATATTCATCAATTCACACTACAACAGATCAAATTTAAGACATATCACAGATCATGAAAGGTAACATAGATTGTATTGATAATTAACCAAAATCGTGACAAGTAATGCCACTACAATCGTTCACCACAAAACATCAAGTACTTGTTCTCGTCATAATACCATCATACAAAGGTCTAAAATAGTTCTATTACAATGATCAAAGAAAATACAAAACAAGTAACTAGGCATGTGGTGATCCACACGGCCTCTTGGATGGCGGCTCGTCGTCGTCTTCCTCGGTTTCCTCATCACTTACGTCCTCATCCACATCATCCACTTTCCTTTTTCCTTTCTCATCTTGCCCACATTCTGTTTCCTTTTTCGTCCCTGATGTGGATCCATACTCAATCGCTACCTGACTTCCCACCGAAATACAAGCACCTCCAGTAGGCGGCTGAACCATGAAGTCGTTCGCCTCCATCTCCACATCGTCCACGAATCTCCAATCCGGGGGCAATGAATCCCTCACACGATGCTCCCAACTCTACATCCTCGACAACCTCATCTGATCTTCCCTCACACGGTCAAGACTAGCACTTAAATTTGCAACCATTGATTTCAAACTGTTGATGGCACTTGTGTTCATTATCCCATCATACGCAATTCTTGAAGTCCTTTCCAACAGTCTTTGATGTTCCCTTTCAGTCTTATCAAACTTCTTAATCACCCTAGTCTCAACTACAAACCGCTCATACATCAACCTTTCCATCCTCCCCAAACGACCTGCGGGATCCCAGTAGTGTCTCGGTCTCGGAAAATAGACCCTTGCAATATTCTCATGAATCGATGGCGACTTGCTGGACTCTCCACTGCTCCCATCACCTTCTCGAACAAATCCTGGCACTGATCTCAAATAATTCTTACAATTGTCCATCGGGCGATCAAAGGGTTGCTGCTCATAACGACCGGTCGGTGGTCATAACCCTTCGGCGAATTCGGGGACTGAAACAAATCGGGTTCGGTCTGGCCTACGGCATCCTCGGGAATACCATCATCCAATAGCTCCTCGGGCTCTTCTTCGGAATCCTCATTGTCGTCACTACTCATGCTGAAATTATCCACCTCACTTTCGCCATTGTCGTTTTCCGGCCCTATTTCGTCTTCTGGAGCGATCCATCCATTATTATTGTCCGGCGGGTTCGGAGGAAACGGTCCCCCTTCGTGACCTACGACGTAATCGTTTCCGTTATCGTTGGGCGGTACCTCGGCCATTCCTGCAATAACAGCGAATTTCGGAGGGTACATAAGTAATTATACAATAATTATAAATATATGCATGCAAATGCAATGCAAAGGTGGTACATATGCCCGAAATGTAATAATATGATGCTCATGCATGATTAATACAAAAATTACGATGTCGGATATTTCACGTAAAATTTAACGTCTACATATAGTAATTCCATACTTATATAATAATTACCCGCATATATATACTTTACTCAAAAGTATACGTCAAATGCCATAAATACAACAATAAATCTTACCGGAGCCATGCAGGATAGTTGTGTGTGCTTGGACCCCTTCTTACGACACCAAAAGTTATAGTTTAGGATTTTCAAAAACGACCTAGTTCTCTATAACTCGTGGCTCTGATACCAATCTGTAACACCCCCACAATTGCTATGCGCAGCGGAACTACAACAATGGGTGCTACACAGTATTCATTGCACACAAGATATATCAAACGACGCTAAAAGACGTCAACTTAAAACTTGAAATTTAAAAATTGTTAGATAATACATGTCCACAGTTTTTCCAACCCCAAATAGTGCACAGAGTTTAGCGTTTTCGGTCCCCATGAATCTCAACCCCAAAAACTTCAGTTTACAACCACATGACATTAAACATAAAAATTGTTTAAGTAGAAAAGGAGGGAAAAACAAGCGGACACCAAGCCGTACACACAACATCCATCCCATGCATGCTCCATCCTACTTCTCAACGGTTACCTGAAACACATGCCAAAAATTTGGTCAACGAAAACGTTGAGTGGAATTCATAGGTTTTTCAATCCATTTGAACGTATATATAATAAAAACCATTCGTGATCATTTATAGTCTTGTCGATCAAACAAACTATAATCAGGATACTGACAATTGTGTTTAAGCTCATGACACTAATCCGTTAACTCAATCACCCGCGTAAATATACCGGCATGATTCAGATGAAACCAGTGCCCCTTCTAAAGGCATCAGTTGCAATTATACCTTATTTCTCATACAAAATAATCTACCGCAGAACTTACTATAAGTACAGCTTCTCGGCTAGCATTGGGTCGTTAACCCCGTAGTACTACAAATTGCATAAGCGGCTATTTCCCCCTACTCGAGGGCAAGACAATAGTTAATAGTTCATGATTTTAGGGACTTTTGCAACTTTGGTACTCAACACAATTTCTAAGGCAACTTTCGGGTCTAACAATCATTCATGATATACGTTCCTTTTAAAAACTAGCATGCATTTCCCTCGCGGGTAAAACAATTTGAAATAATATAAGCGAGGCTATAAATTCACACCTTAGGTATTAAGTAGTCGGTAGTTCGAGGAGTGATCACTGACGACGAAACGGATGCCCGGGTAAGTCAACACCTATCACAAATAACGCGTAATGAGTAATCTCATTTAAATACTTACGGTACTGTATAAAATACATATATACAAGTCACTTAGGACAAATATAACTCACGCCAAAAACAAAACAACAAGTATCATTCATTTTATTCCATTCGTTCTCAATACTTACGTTGTCCATTTTTATTCGTTCACGCCGGTACTTGACTAAAGTACGGGCTGTTTTACCTTATTAAACCATGCTTATAAAATTTGACAAAATTTCCAAAAATCCTATATGACCTGTAGATAATATGTTTTTAAGCTCAATAAAAGTTTTTACTTTTTCGACCCGTTACGCAACTCATTTCCACGACTACATTTTACGGGCTGAAATTGCGCTTCGACCAATTTTGACCTCTTTGACCTATATGAAAAATACCTTCGACTTCCTTGACACCTAAGTCAACATATATACTCATTTACACAGGTTAGGGACCAAATTTTGACCCTTGACCATTTACCAATTTATACTTGTGACCCTCGGGATTTGACTAAAACTTTGCACAAATTCGGATTGTGAAAGTCCTCGTCTCCCGGTACCCGATCTTTAAAATGTCATAACTTTTAGCTCGTTTTGAGTCACGGGCTCTTCCTTATACCAAATTAAAGCTAGAAAGACCCTCTATCACTACATTTAGCTTTCAAGACCTGGAACAAAAATCATTTTTATAAAATGGACCAAATGTTTCTGCCTAAAAATGACCATACCAAAAACATGCTTAGACTCGATTCCAAGACTTCTAATCACCACTAAACATCATCCTAAGCCTTCCCAAACATATCCTAACATCAAACTTCAATCCTACCCCTATTGATCAATCAAACTCAAAATCAAGAATCAAAGAAAATGAACATGCAACCACTAACACCTATGTAAAACACCCTTAAACATCAAACCAAACACAAGATTAACATGCAAAACCAACAACCACCATGGCTCCCCAAACACCCCCTTTGCCGTGGGGTTTGGGTGACCCAATCACCACAACCAAATTAATTTTGGTGGGTTTTCATGGTGTTTATACTTCCATAACACTTAATATCAACATGCATTAGCTCATTTAGCCTCAAAAACGAATTTGGATCATATGGAAAAAATCTTGAAATTTTTTTATCAATGCATGTTGGATTTGAGCACATGAATAGGTGGGGAATGACCAAACTAAGTGTGGTCTAACCTTAGATTTTTGAAAAATCAAGTGGAAGAAGATTTTTGGTGAATTTTTGGGTGGGTTTGGGGTGTCCGTCGGATAGAGAGACAAGGGAGAGAGTGGGTGTTTGATTTTTGTGAAATATTTTGTATGTGTTTGTGTTTATGTCCATTTTGGCCCTTTTGATGGGTTGGGAGGGGCCTTTGTGCAATTTTTGGCTTCTTTTGTCCTTAAATGAAAAACGTCCTCAAAACTTTGCGGGTTCGACTCATTTGTCAATTTTGAAAATTTTACGGGAGTCGGAAATCTTCCCGAACGCTCCAAAATATTTTTGGGATACTTTAAATGTACTCGGAAGGCTATAAAAGTCACCCGACTCAACTTAACACGAACCGTAAATAAAATTCTCGAAAAATTACATTATCGATAAATCGTCAAAAATTATATGAAATTGGGCATCCCTCGGGATCGTAATCGTCATCGTCCTTCTTAAACGTCAACCGTAAAAATTATAACCTCGAACATCGGCTCTAACCAAAATACTTATAAATTATAGAAATTATAATTTAATAAAAATTTCAAAAATTAGCGTAATTTAGGGTATCGTTAATGACCTCGATTCTAGGGTGTCACATTCAACCCGAAATTAAGCAACTTTTTAGATTAAACAATAAAAACATAAACTTTTTAAGAAAGATTTTTATAAACAAATAAGCTAATCATAAAAAATAAGCCATTAAGCACAAAAGTCTTAAAGCTTAATCAAATGAAAACTTATAAAATGATCAAAAGATTAACTTTTTAAGCATGAAATCAATTAGAACAACACGGATCTTATGATCATCGCACCAAAATCAATCTAAAATCAAAGAAAAGTAGAATGAGATTAAGGATTTAAAGCTTAAAATAGAACTTTGATTAATAAAATAAGCAATACAAAGATGTTTAATCTTGAAAGATTAAAAGAAAAGATGAAGTTTAGTGAGAGAAAGTTTAAGACTTTCTCTCTCTAAAACTAGAGAAAACTAAAAAAAATGAAAATTAGCTAAAAACTCTAACCACCCTCCTAATGACTATTAGGAGGGTATTTATAGGGAAGGTGGAAGGAGTGCATGTGTTACATCTTCTTTCTTGCTTTCTTCTCGACTCGACTTTAATTCTTCGTCTTTGTCGTCTCGGGATTTGAACTTGTCTTTTAATTTTCTTCTTCTATTAGACTTAAGTTCTTCGACTTCGTTAAACTTCCGTCTTTTGACTTTTTCTTCGATAAATCTTCAAAATAGGCCTTGGACTTCCGTTCTTTTTGCACTCTTGATCTTTTGACTTCGTCTTTTCCCGTTTTCTTCGATAAAAGCCCGTGAAATCCCGTGTTTTCTTCCTTTTTCATATTTTGGTCCTAAAACACAATAAAAACACAAACCACGCATAATTCCAACTTTTACGACATAAATCACACGTTTTGGTCTTGTTATTATTGGAAATAAGTGGTAAAAGGATAAGTGTTTTCACACTTATTAAATCCCCTACACTTGATCATTGCAATGCCCTCATGCAATGCCTTAATTTTAAAGCACGGTTTACATTTTTCATCATAAATAACCCAACTTGGCCTTTATTAAATGCTAAACATAAAAGACAGAAATAAGTAAAGAAATTAAAAACTTACATTGGGTTTTGGCGGCCATGAACATTTATCATCCTCAAGTTTCACGTTCACCATACCAAGCTTAAAAATGAGATCATTGTTATTATAAGTTAGCAAACTATCACGAACTCATGTGGGCCAATTATTCACTTAGACTCCCTTATTCCTAGGTGTATCTCTTATATTTTATTTTTGTCTTGAATGATCACGAGGATGCATTGTTTGACTTATTTCGATAGTTATTTAGTCCGAAAATAAGGTGAACGATTTAATCAATAGTTAGCTAAAGGACCAAATCTTTTAAAACTGCTTCTCGGGACCTCATAAAGTTCATATCTTGGCATAACTCGCTTCACGATTTGAGACCTTTCTCGGACCGATATTTGGCAGGAACTTCATACTTCGAATCTTGAGAGACGTTCTTGAAATAATGGTCTTTTCTTCATAATAGGAATTTCTTCACTTGAAGTTTTGAGAGATTCTTCATCTTTGGACCACGACTTCTTCATTTTTCTCCAATCTTTATTTTGGACTTTGATATACAACGATACGCCTCCTTTTAGGACTTGGATCTATTTATCCTCATACCTTGTTAGGGCCTTTTCGGATAGACTTCTCCATGACTTTAGGGGAGTTCTTGCTTTTCGTCGTGTGTCTTGATCCTTCATATAGATTTTCGATAAATGATTCTTCACATCACTTTTGGATCTTTAGCAACAAAATGTAGTCCTCATGCCTTGTTAGGGCCTTTTCGGACTCGCCAATCTTCGCATCCCGCTTCAATAAGTTATGCCTTGGCTATGAACTCTAATCCGTACCGAGGAACTTTAAAGCGATCTGGGGCTAGAAGCTAAGTAACCTTTTAAATCGTACAGCCTTATTTATTGCAGATAAATTTATTTAACAAGCGGAGGGAGAATAGGCTCATAATTAACTCACATAAATTCACGAAAGAATACCGAACTTATAATTGACTCTATCATCTCTCGTTCTCCACAATTTAAAGTCTCAAGGAATGAGACTCGTGGATGCTTAGCCTTTTAAATCAAAGTTTTGGGTTTTCGAGTCGCCTATAGGATCTTGCAAATTCTTAGACTTTTTCAACTTTAGAAATCGCGTTTTAAAATTCCCTTGATAAACGACTCTCTAGGATCAATTATAGGAACTTGCGAGAAGTTCTTGTTCTTAATCCGTGAGAGTTAAGACTTTCGCGTTTTATAGCTCCCTATATAAAAGCCTAGCAAAACTTGACTTAAACACGTTAAGGATACTAGCTAGAGTAAACTTAGGCAAGTAAACTCGGGTTGAGTCACAATGTTCACGACTAAGAAAAATTTAAAACCACTTTATTGAAAATTTATTCTAGTTAAGGAAACATAACAAAGGTAAATACAACTATACAACTAGGCCAAAATAGATTAAAAATTTTGAAAAATGTCGAAAAATCAAATTTTCCGGTTAAAATGAGGGCAAATTCATGGAAAAGACCACTTACTTCGATAGAAGTCCCCCCTACACTTGAGATAAACATTGTCCTCAATGTTTAAGCATGTGGGAGTAAACTCCCCTACACTTAGGACATTGTGCACTGTGTTTAAATCTTGCTAAGGAAAGGACAATTAAAGTGAATTCAATGTGAACATATAGAATATGAAATATTGAATCACAAGAGTTTAGGATAGAACCGGGAAGATAGGAACACGGTCTCACGGTTCGTCAAAAGTCATCAAGGTGGATCTTTGAAGCTTTAATCCCCGCACAGCACAAGAAACAAGACAACAAACATATGCGGGGTTCCCCCTACACTTATTAAGAAAGCAGTAAAGGATAGAACACGGGTTGCCTCCCGAGAAGCGCTTATTTTTGTTAACCGAGTCATGAGCCTGACTCGACCCAATTTAGTTCATGGGGAACGTGGTGAGGGATGGAATCATCTCATGGGAGATGTCCTTACCAAAGTACAGCTTCAGACGCTGGCCATTCACCTTGAAGTTGGGCCCATTTGGCTGAGAAAGCTCAATGGTGCCATATGGAAAGAATTTGGCGACGGTGAATGGACCAGACCAGCGGCTCTTCAACTTGCCAGAGAAGATCTTCAACCGAGAGTTAAAGAGTAAGACGTGATCACCAACGTGGAACTCTCGGTTCTTGATTTTTGCGTCATGAATGATCTTCGTCTTCTCCTTGTAGATCAGCGAGTTCTCATAAGCTTCATTCCTCAGTTCATTTAGCTCGTTGAGTTGAATCTTGTGATGATCACCGGTTTTGTTGATGTCGAAGTTAGCCCACTTCAAGGCCCAGTGCGCCTTATGTTCCAGCTCGATGGGTAGGTGGCAGGCTTTCCCGTACACAAGACGATAAGGTGTACAACCGATCGGGGTCTTGTAAGCAGTACGGAAAGCCCACAGAGCATCATCTAACTTATCGGCCCACGCGGCGCGATGCTCTCCCACAGTACGCTCCAAAATTCTATTCAAGCCACGATTGGAAATTTCGGCTTGCCCATTGGTTTGGGGATGATAGGCGGTGGAAAGACGGTGAGTGACACCATACTTTGCCATGACTCTTGCAAATTGATCGTTGCAAAAATGAGTCCCGCGGTCACTGATGATAGCACGAGGGACGCCAAATCGAGCGAAAAGCTGCTTCAAAAAGTTCACAACCACCCTCGCATCATTCGTAGGAAGAGCCTTAGCTTCAATCCATTTAGAAACGTAGTCGACGACGACGAGGATGTACTTGTTCCCTTTGGAGGATGGAAATGGCCCCATAAAGTCGATGCCCCATACATCAAAGATTTCACATTCCTGTATGAAATTTTGAGGCATCTCATCCTTATGTGTGATCTTGCCTTGACGTTGGCAAGCATCACAATGCTTAACCATTTCGTGAGCGTCACGATAAATGGTGGGCCAATAGAATCCTGAATCAAACACTTTTTTAGCGGTGTAGTTGGGACCAAAGTGACCACCGGTGGGTCCTTTGTGGCAAGCTTGGAGGATGTCAAAAGCTGCCGGTCCGTCAACACATCGACGAATGATCAGATCAGCACATTGTTTGAATAGATAAGGGTCATCCCATAAGTAAGTCTTAACATCATTCAAGAACTTCTTCTTTTGTTGGGATGTTAACCCTTTGATGAGAATACCACCCGCCAAGTAGTTTGCAATGTCTGCAAACCACGGGGTGCCATCAAGATTGAGGTTTATAGACATTAAGGTCTCAAGGGGGAAAGAGTCATTGATCTCTTTGTTCGGATGATCCCCCTGATATGGATCCTCAAGTCGACTCAGATGATCCGCGGCCAGGTTTTCGGCTCCCTTCTTGTCACGAATTTCAATGTTGAAATCTTGAAGGAGCAAAACCCAGCGAAGAAGTCTTGGCTTAGAATCGTTCTTAGTCATCAAGTACTTCAACGCGGAATGGTCCGTGTATACGATGGTGGTGGATAAAACAAGATAGGGGCGAAATTTCTCAAAAGCATAGACAACAGCTAAAAGCTCTTTTTCGGTTGTCGTATAATGCAATTGAGCCCCCGTCATTGTTTTGCTAGCATAGTGGATTGGTTGGAAGTGTTTATTCACTCTTTGACCCAAAACCGCACCAATAGCAAAGTCGCTAGCATCGCACATCAATTCAAAAGGCAGCTCCCAATTAGGGGTAACCAAGACCGGTGCCTTAGTTAGCTTATCCTTAAGAAGATTGAAGGCTTCGAGACACTCTTTAGAAAAGATAAAAGGAGTATCTTTTTCCAAGAGGTGGGTCATCGGGCGAGCGATTTTAGATAAATCTTGAATGAATCGACGATAGAAGCCCGCATGACCCAGAAAGCTTCTCACACCCTTCACGGTTGAAGGTGGAGGTAATTTGGCTATGACATCTACTTTAGCACGGTCGACTTCAAGACCGGCTTTTGAGATTTTGTGTCCTAGCACAATGCCTTCTTTGACCATAAAATGGCATTTTTCCCAATTCAGAACAAGGCGAGTGTCTTCGCACCGCTTAAGCATACGTTCCAAATTGGCAAGGCAGGAAGAGAAAAAATCCCCAAAGACCGAGAAATCATCCATGAAGACTTCCATGGTTTGTTCAACCATATCATGGAAGATAGCCAACATGCACCTTTGGAAAGTCTCGGGGGCATTGCATAAGCCAAAAGGCATTCGTTTGTAAGCAAAGGTGCCATAGGGACAAGTGAATGTTGTCTTCTCTTGATCTTGGGGATCGATGGGTATTTGAAAATAACCCGAGAAACCATCAAGAAAGCAGTAATATTCATTACCAGCTAAACGTTCAAGCATTTGGTCCATAAAAGGTAGAGGGAAATGATCCTTTCTCGTGGCATCATTGAGTTTGCGGTAGTCTATACAAACTCTCCACCCAGTAACGAGACGGGTAGGAATTAACTCATTGTTTGCATTGGGCACAACGGTGATTCCGCCTTTCTTAGGCACACAATGGACTGGACTAACCCATGGTGAATCCGAAATAGGGTAAATCATACCCGCATCAAGAAGTTTGATAACCTCTTTTTTTATGACTTCGTGGATTTTAGGATTCACCCTTCGTTGACTTTGAATTGTGGGCTTAAAGTCGTCCTCTATGAGAATTTTATGTGTGCAGAAGTGAGGATCAATTCCGCGGATGTCGGAGATTTTCCAAGCGATAGCTCGTTTATGCTTCTTCAACACAGCGACAAGTCGGGCTTTTTCGTCTTCTTTCAGATCCTTTGAGATGATGACCGGTAGCTTCTCGTTGTCTTCCAGGAAAACGTAATCAAGATGAGGAGGTAGGTCCTTAAGCTCAAGAGTAGGAGGATTCTCAATAGATGGTGAAACTAACGATGGATCATCATTAATCACCTCTTTAGGAGCAGGAGGAGACAGCGGGTCCTCATTGAGAAGTCTCTCAATAGTACTAATGTCTTCATCCCAATTTGTGGACAAATTATCATACTTAATATCGAGAGGACCTAAGCTAGCTTCGAAATCATCCAAGTCACTTTCTCCGAAAGGAGTCAATGCTGGAGCAATTGAGGCAACGGTCTCAACATTGGGTAGAGAAGAAAGAGTACTTTTGCAAGCATCATGAAAATGTTCTTCACAAGCCTCATCGAGAACATCAATAGCATTAACACTCTCATATGAATAAGGTTGCTTAGAAATCTTACCCATGTTGAAGACAATTTTATCGTCACCAACTCTCATGATTATTTCGCCTGCGGCTACATCAATGAGAGTGCGACCGGTCCTCAGGAATGGACGTCCTACGATTAATGGAACACGAGGATCCATCTCATAGTCAACGACAACAAAATCCGCCGGGAAGGTGAATTTATCAACGCCAACAAAGACATCTTCGGCTATCCCCACTGGATAAGCAACCGTAAGGTTGGCTAATTCCAAAGTCATTTTGGTGGGGACAAGCTCGGGGAGAGATAATTGCTTCCAAACGCTTAAAGGCATTAAGTTTATACTGGCACCTAGATCGGCTAGGGCCATGCAATTCTCTACTCTCGGGAAGTTGCAAGGAATCAAGAAGCGACCCGGATCACCAAGTTTGGTGGGCAATTGCCTTAAGAGCACTGCGGAGCAATTCTCATTAAGGTGGGTCTGAGCAATGTCAAGAAGCTTTTCCTTATCACTTAGAAGATCTTTAAACATCTTAGCGTATTTGGGCATGTGAGCGAGAGCCTCGGCAAAGGAGATGTTAAAATTCAATTGTTTAAACATTTTTAGAAAGTTTGAAACCTGAATATCGTCCTTGCTCTTTTGCTTCTCTTTCCTCAACCTTGAAGGATAAGGTATATTGGATGAAGAAGAGGGCTTTAAGGGAATAGGATCACTCACAACCACGGGTGGTGGGGAAATGGGGATAGAAGGTGAAAGAGGTGGGGAAAGTTGCTCTTTTTCCTTGTTCACAATCACCGGTGGAGGTGTAGGAAGCTCGGGTTCCATATAACCTTTTCCACTACGAGTGGTGATTGCTTTCATCTCCCCTCTTGGATTCGTAACGGTGTTACTCAGAAGAGTACCCGAAGCAGAGGGTTGATTACTTTGGATGAGCGAACCAATCATATCACGAAGGTGAAGAGCTTGATTATTAAAAGAGTTTTGCATGTTCGCATTAATCTCATTGCTGTGTTTGGCCATATCATTCCTTAGTTCGGCTCGAATATCGCTCCCTTGTTTCACCATGTCATTCTTCAAATTGACAAATTGACTCTGAAGATTCGTCACCAGCTCCCGATTAGTCTTCATGAACGTTTCGACGTCTGGACTTACTGCCATCGGTTGATTGAGAGGTGGAGCTTGGTAAGCTTGAGAATTTCCTTGAGTTGGGTATGGGTTTCTTTGGGATTGATACTGATTGTTTGCACGAGGTTGGGATTGATTGTTTCGGTTAAAGCTTTGTTGTTGGTTTTGGTTGGTAGGAGGGAAACCGGGAGGAGCAAGATAATTGTTGGAACGATAACTGAGCAAACCACGGTCTCCTTGCAGGCGAGCTTGATAGCCTCCCGTGGGATAAGTGCCGTAAGTTGCGTTAACGTTTTCAAAATATCTGCCTTGAGTAGAAGGACAATCATTGTAAGAGTGAGGGCCACCACATGTGTCACAAGAAATAGCAACGGCTTTAGCTTGTTGAAAGTGGTTTGTGGCCATGGCCATGAAATTCTTGTTCATTTCAGCGAGTTGTCGAGAAATTTCAGACATTTCAGGATTGGAGGTAGTAGAAGAAACATTGACTCTCGAGTTAGATCTTGAGGATGCGGATGAATCCCAATTCTTGTGGTGAGTAGTCATGTTTTCGATCAACTCTCGACACTCCTCTGGTCTCCTTTTCATAAAAGTACCACCGACGGCGGCATTGATTGTGTCACGATCACGAAAAGTGAGACCATTGTAGAAGGTGTCAATGAGAGTGACGGGAAGCATATTGTGATTAGGACAGCGGTCGATCAAATCATTGTAGCGTTCCCAAGCATCGAAAAGCGATTCATCATTCTCTTGCATAAATCCACTAATTTGGTTACGAAGGCTAGTGACCATGGATGGGGGAAAGTAGCGCGATAAAAAGCGTTGAGTCATGTCATTCTGCGTATGAATAGGATTCTTAGGAAGACGGTCAAACCATTTTTCGGCATGGTGAGAAAGCGAGTGTGGAAAAAGTTGGAGGCGAAGGTCATCCATAGAAACACCGGGGCACTTCATGCTTTGGGTAATGGTAATGAATTTGTCGAGGTGTTTGTTGGCATCATCATCCGGAATTCCACGAAACGGGTTCGTTTGCACTTGCTGGATCATGTGATGCTTCAACGAAAACTCCTGAGCCGTGACGTGCATTGGCGCAATCGGGCCTCCGCGTCCGTTCATGGTGGGTAGGCACAATTCCTCCATGGTTCGTAAATCAGGTAAAAGAACATTGTTGTTGTTGTTGTTGTTGTTGTTATTCAAATTGTGTCGAGGTGGGTGATTATTGTTGTTATTAACACCAGCCATATCTAAATCTTCACGAGTCTCGGGCTCAGAATAGTTCGAAGATCTAGTACGCATACACCTGCAGAAGAAAAATATACACAAAGAATATCTATATAATCTTTTTGGTGCAAAACCTTTTGAAAAGAATTGCTTTTTAAGATATTTCAAATGTTTTTGTATTTTTGAAGAGTTTTATATTTTTTATGGATTTTTGAAATTGTTAAAGCAATGAAAATAACGTTCAAAGAACGGATCCCAAAATTCAATGCGTCTCTCACTAGAAACCGTTTATCTTAACGAAAAGAGCCGGATGCGGCACCATTTAATAGCTCGGTTTTGCAACCTCGTATCAAATTCGTTAGTCCCAAGTCTTTTCGAATTGAAAACCGGTCTTAAGTGCGACTCAATCGTCTTTTGGTGAATCAAGAGAATGGTTTGGTTTTGATTATCTAATTTTAAACTATTAGCAAGTAATTAAAGTGTCGATGAGTAAAATGGAAGTTAAAAGATTAATATCAAAATGACGAGTAAACATAAAAGCTTGAAAACTTAAAGGTAACAATGGAAAAGTACTAGCACACTTAATAAGAATTAACACTAGGAAAACTTTCTAAGAATAAAAACTTAGTCAAAAAGTACTATAAGAAAGTAAGAACGGAGTACACCAAAACAAGCCAAAAGAGGCCCTGATCGGAATGTTTTCTGATCAGTTGATCGGAATATGGGTGGAACAACACAATCGGAATACTTGGCAAAACATACTAATCGGAATATTGGGAAAAATCCCAATCGGAATATGGAGAAATGAAGCCAATCGGAATGCTCAATAACACCCCCAATCGGAATATGCAAAAGCCTTGCCGTCTGAATATAAAGACCTAATCTGATCACTATGATCGGAATGAATGAGGCACAAATCGGAATACTCAAAGCCCTAATCCGATTGGATCAATCGGAATGTGAAGATGGGTCCGGTCGGAAAAACAAATCGGAAAGGGGTTTTAAACCTTTTCCTAAAATTATGGAATTCGGTTAAAGCTAATGAATAAGCTATATTGATAAGCTTTTCACTAAACTCACACGAATCAAAGTCTTCACGGATCAAATAAGCACTTTCTCAACTTATTCAACCCGAAATTAAGCAACTTTTTAGATTAAACAATAAAAACATAAACTTTTTAAGAAAGATTTTTATAAACAAATAAGCTAATCATAAAAAATAAGCCATTAAGCACAAAAGTCGTAAAGCTTAATCAAATGAAAACTTATAAAATGATCAAAAGATTAACTTTTTAAGCACGAAATCAATTAGAACAACACGGATCTTATGATCATCGCACCAAAATCAATCTAAAATCAAAGAAAAGTAGAATGAGATTAAGGATTTAAAGCTTAAAATAGAACTTTGATTAATAAAATAAGCAATACAAAGATGTTTAATCTTGAAAGATTAAAAGAAAAGATGAAGTTTAGTGAGAGAAAGTTTAAGACTTTCTCTCTCTAAAACTAGAGAAAACTAAAAAAATGAAAATTAGCTAAAAACTCTAACCACCCTCCTAATGACTATTAGGAGGGTATTTATAGGGAAGGTGGAAGGAGTGCATGTGTTGCATCTTCTTTCTTGCTTTCTTCTCGACTCGACTTTAATTCTTCGTCTTTGTCGTCTCCGGATTTGAACTTGTCTTTTAATTTTCTTCTTCTATTAGACTTAAGTTCTTCGACTTCGTTAAACTTCCGTCTTTTGACTTTTTCTTCGATAAATCATCAAAATAGGCCTTGGACTTCCGTTCTTTTTGCACTCTTGATCTTTTGACTTCGTCTTTTCCCGTTTTCTTCGATAAAAGCCCTGAAATCCCGTGTTTTCTTCCTTTTTCATATTTTGGTCCTAAAACACAATAAAAGCACAAACCACGCATAATTCCGACTTTTACGACATAAATCACACGTTTTGGTCTTGTTATTATTGGAAATAAGTGGTAAAAGGATAAGTGTTTTCACACTTATTAGTTTCTAGAATAATCTGGAGCTTGCAGCGCATTGAACAATTGCTAACCAAGATGCCTCCATCGCTACGATGAAACGATGTTTTTATAGTCTGGGTGCACATGCTGAGATTGTCACGAGGAAAATGATAGATTGTATGAAGATCAAATGTGATGAGAGTCAAAGCCTTTAAAGTGCCTGGTTTCCTAAACGTGCCACATCATTGCAGTCGTCTTAAACAAATTGTAAGTACTTCATTTCATGAGCGATGACTCTTAAATGTTACAGTAATCGTTAATCTGGTGCCATTTTGTCTTTTTATTTTGATTTCAGATCCCGGTTTTTCTGTTATCACCAAATGCAATAGTGAACAACAACCTTCTTACACAACTTGGAATGGTAGTCTTATTAACTTCTATTGTAGTACTTATGTACTCAACTTATGAAGGATATTTTCTTTACTGCCGGTATGTGGAATTGAGATAATCGAGCGACTTTGGTTTTAATTTTGTAATATTTCTACATTTTATGTTTCTGTAGCAGGATTTGGAAAGGTATTTTGCATTTTATTTTAATCTGTCAACTCTTCCTACTACTTACTACTACCTCTTGTGTCAATTGCAAATCATATGGCAAGCGTAGATTTCTTTTTACTGTCTGCTGCTTGAACAAGAGCACCATCAAGCAGAAGGCATTAAATTTCTAATATCACATCAACACAGCTGCATAATTCTCGTGTTCTCTACACTTGAGTTTTCATTTCTATCCCTGTGACCAAGTTTGTATATCTAGCAGGTCTGCTGCGTTTTTATTTGTTAATGGGTCATTTTTGTTAAATCATTAAATCCTACGAGTCAGGCGGGATATCAAAGGCTGAAAAGGCCCGTGAGAAGACCTTGTTTGACCATTTTAAGGCTAAACGTGCAAAGAACAAGACAAGTAGAGAAAGGAAGTTGGCCAGAAGAGAGAACGATTGGCCGTGGTATGCTTTTTTTGTGTGTTTGGTATTGGTTTTATATGACATGATTTTTTTAGTAATTCTATATCAAAAATCAAATTTAACTCAATTATAATACTTTTTTACTAAAAAAAATCAAATTTAATTAATCGAGTTGTAAGCAAGAGTTCTCGATTTTGCTTTTGTAGAGATGCAAAATATATATCCTCTTGAACTTGTGTCTATAAAATCTTTCAAATAGACATAACGTTCCATGATGTTGATTGATTATGTAAATGGATTTGGATGGGTGTCAAACTGTCAGTTAGGAGAATATAGCGTTATTCATATTTTAGGTAGCCCTACCTTCCTGTCTTTGTCATTTCCAATCTTAAGTGTAGTAATACTAAATAGTCAAAGATTATTATGTGGGTGTCTGAATAAGCTTTGACCATTTCTTATAAGCTTATTACGTTATATAAAGTAACTAAAATAAACCCATAGGTGTTTGGTTAAGCTTATAAGCCTATATGAGGTGTTTTTGTTAAGTCGAAAAATTATGATTTATAGTCCCTCCGTCCCTAATTAAATGTCCACTTTTGACTTTCGGAGTCATTTTTTGTAAACTTTGAACTTAAATTATTTTGTTTGTGTTATATAATACTTGATGAAAGTTATATTAACGAGAATATATTTAGAACTCAATTCATTCGTATAATTTATATCAAGTATTATATAACACAAACGTGATAATTTAAGGTTAAAGTTGAAAATGGTTGACTTCAAAAGTCAACCGTGGAAATTTATTTAGGGACGGAGGGAGTACAAGGATGGTGGGCTTTTCTAAGGGTTGTCATAACATAAAGCTTTTATACTCCTTACAACTACAACTTTTTATGTTCATGTATTTTTTATTTAGCTATTACAAGATTGAAGAATTTAATCCATGCATGATTTATTCACAACTGTGTTCTCTTGCTCTGAAATGAGCTGCACGGACTTCTATGTGGCTGCTTACAGTGATTGTATTTACTATTATCTCAACCACTGGGGATTCTTAGCTTTTAAAATGTATTTAAGGGGAGACATAGGATAACATTTCTATGACATTTGATGTTAAGTTGTTTCTTAGGTACCTGTGTGCCCATGTTATCATTTTATTTAGCAAGAGAAGATATGTGAGATTGGGCAACCAGTAAGGTGAAATATTACGGAACCAATAAGTCCTTATCATTTTATACATGCATGATGCCGATGGTAAGTCGAATTTTATTATTATTTGGAATCTCTTTATTTATCACCGTTCATCAAATCTTTGAAACTGAATTTGGTTATCTGAGAAAATGGTCGAAGACAACTATCACTATGAATGAGTAGGTTCCGAACACCGTGGGCTCTTCTTTTTCTTCTCTTTTTTGCTTGGTAGCAATTGATGATCCATTGAAGTAGACCAATAAATATTTCTCCCTTTTGACCCATGTTTTGGTCTTGTCCAATGTAAGTATATAGGGTGTGTTTGATTACCACTTAATGAGATCATTCAGCACTGATTAGTAAAAACTTAATCGACCAGAGCGTTTGGTACAAAAACGATTTTGAGTATCCAACATTCTATTATCATTCAATAGGCTTTAAATTTACACAAGTACCCTTTGATACGTGGTCACCATTTCAATTACAGTTTTATATTATTACCTTACTTTACATTTATAATATAATTCAATACACTAGTATATTATAGTAATTCGTTACCAAAAAAAGTAGTATATTATAATGATGTTAAATTGGAACCAATGGTTGTCAATATTCATATCAAATTGCATACGTTTGATTTATAAAATCAAATGCGCAAACTGTTGGAAATACGTTTTTACGTATTTAGAAAGGATCGGTCACTCCAATGATATAATCAAGTATTGGGCTCGTGATCCAATATATAAACATATAGCCCACCAAAGCCGACATGTAGGGTGGCTATATAAACCCCCTCCTAGCATATTAGGAGGGGTTGAACACTTAATCATTTTACATATTCCATCTTTCTTCCATTTTCTCTCCAACCTCTCTCTTCATTCTCTCTCTACATCTTCATCTATCTCTCTCTCTAATAATCATCTCCATAGTTAGATAATCCAAGGATTACGATAAACTGTCAATTGGTATCAAGAGCCATGGGATGATTGTTTTGTTTTTGTGTTTGTGTTCTTGATGTTTGTGCCTATTTTGATCTAAATCATTCGAACCAAATTTTTTTTGTGTTTTTTATGGTTTAATCTTGATACAAATCATCTACATACTTGTGGTAGTGATTTGGTATTGTTACTTTGGTTAAAAACACAAAATTTTTGGGTGTTTGATTCGTTTTTAGGCTTAAAATTTCGAATTTGTTGTGTACTATCCGAGAAAAGTGGTACTTTTGTCTCCATCGCAAAGTTGGTATCCATCGCAAAGTAAGCAGGGTTCTACATTGCGATCGAAGAGTATTCCGACACTTATTCCGATCGTGGATTACAATAGCTCCTTGCATCGTACATTGCGATCGGGTATAAGGAAATATTGCGACGTTACTCTGTCTAAATTTCATCAACACTACGATAGGTATCATTTCGATAGGTATTGTGATCAAGCATTGCGATAGGTAACATTGCGATAGGTATCATTGCGATAGGTATTGCGATCAAGCATTGCGATAGGTAACATTGCGATAGGTATTCAGATAGATATTCCGACAGTGATTCCAATGCTTATTCCGACAGGTATTCCAATCCACATTCCGACAGACTTTCCGATAGGACATTCCGATGGTTATTCCAATGGGTATACCGACGGATTAAATTTGGGGATTCTGATACAGTGACAAGTATTTCAAGATTTTTTAAAAACTGTTTCTTAAAATTATGTGTTATTTTGTCTTGGAATTTTTGGTTTATCGAGAATAATTATTAAGGGATTTTAACATTATTTCTCGACTTCTACACACAACAACAAACACAATTACTTTCTTTCATTGATCGATCGACAAGTAATCCTTACTTTCATTTATCATTGATTTTCAATGGATTCGTTGAATTCGACATCTCGAGAGGGAGAATTGCAGATGATGCAAGAAGAGCAAGACAAAAATGTCAGGTCTCATTTAGACAATTTGAATGTCATCTCTACGAGCTTACCAAGCTAGACTATGGACCATCCTTTGTGGCAATATTTGGTCAAGATGCTCCTTTCTTCATGGAGGCTATGATGATAAACTTGGATATTTTTCAGCAGCAACTTGACAAAGAAGACTTTAATCATATTGAATCTGCATCTGCACTTCAAGTTTTTTTGAAACAATTATCGATTATTCTTCAATTTGATGTTGCCAAGAAAGAAAATTCAGTGCCCTGTCACTCATTCCTTGAAGACATGCATAAAGAGATTCAAGACTTCCGTGGTACTTTTTTCAAATACATGACTTCTCTTACACATCCATTTCAAGAACGATCACGACTTCAAATTGCTTATGATACTTGGAAGCAAGAAAATCCGATGCAGAAGCCAGTGGAAACAAATAGTCTTACGGATGACTCAAAGGAGACCGATTTGGTTAACGATGACAGCAACATCAATGCATCACGACAAAATGACTCAAACATGCATGACGAAGAGCCACTAGTTGAGGTACAATTGAATATTGAATCTCACAATGATCTACATCATGTTGAGAACTCAGAACCCACCTATGACAAACATGGGATGGAAAAGGGTGATTACACTTTTGATTCATCTGATGTGAGTCATAATGGGGGAGAGAATGATCAAAATGCTCAAAATCATGATATATGCCCTATGACTGCTTCTTTAACTAATTCTGTTTCTAGGATTGAAGAGCTTGAAACGATCATAGCTCAAAAATCAAAAGAGCTTGAGGATACCAAAATTGAATTTCGAAGAAAACGGATAAATTTGAAAAGTATTTTGAAAAACTTAAAAATTCAAACGTTGTTCTTGAACGAAAATTAAATCAAAAAATTCAGGATTCTAACCGAAAAAGATAATTTTGTAAAACAAATTATTTTGCTAGAATCTAAGTTGGCATCCCAAGACCTCTTACTAAAGGAACACGAGACCTTAAATCAGCGTTGTAATGAGTTAATAATTCTATCGTAGAGATGAGGTCTAAAACTCTAGAGTCTACGACCTTGTTAACTACTGAAAATGTTGATTTAAAGGCTCAAGTTCAGGAAAAGGTTTTTGCTATAGCTGCGTTGAAAAACGAACTAAGGAAAACTAAAGGAACTAGTGTGGACACTAAGCTTGAAAAACCATCAATCTTGGGGAAACACCCTAAAAATCAGTCCGTTCGACAACCGACTGCATTTAGATCCGAGCGACCAAAATCCTCACGACCGCGGTTTGCCTCCCAAGTTGATATGGTTCATAGTTCTAGAACAGTCACTCCACTATCTAGGCCTAATGTGATCAAATCAGCCTAGGCAAAACCTACGAACAAGACTACTACTAGTGATTCTAGGTATACTTCTAAGAATATGCCACAACATAGGTCCAATTGCATGCCTAATAATCACTATGTAGATGCATCTAAGAAAATGACACAAACAAGAACTAGGATTTCTAGATATCATTCGGATCTCAAACACGGTGTTTGTTCCGTATGCATGAAGAGTGTTTTCACAAAAACTCATGCCGATTGTGTTTCTAAAGTCTTGAAGGAGTCAAACTCCCGTGATAACAGAGGGAATTCCAAAGGAAATAGGTTTTCTACCGCTAAGTCTTCCGCTCTGCACAAGAAAACCATATCGCCAGATCCAATTTTAGGTGGCAACCCACGGGTAGGATTATCAAATCAGTTAATCTTCAATGGGTTCCTACAAGAAGGATGTTTCCCTCTAGCACTACAAAATTTGACTGTGAACCCCCGCATGGTTCTAAAATAGATATCGCTAACTGATAGGTGTGAAAACACCCATCCTTTTTACCACTTAATTGCAATAATAACCGAGCCAAAACGTGTATTTTATGTCATTTATGTCGGAATTATGCGTGGTTTGTGTTTTTGTTGTGATTTAGGACGAAAAGGTGAAAAGTGGAGAAAATACGGCATTCACGGGCTTTTATCGAAGATAAAGACGAAAGATGAAGTCGAAAGATCAAGAGTGGAAAAAGAACGGAAGTCCAAGACCAATTCTGAAGATTTATCGAAGAAAAAGTTAAAGGACGGAAGTTTACTAAAAAGCCGAAGAACTCGAGTCTTATTTATAAAGAAATTATAAGACGAGTTTAAATTAATCCCGAGACAAAGTCGAAAAAGTCGAAGAACTTAAAAGACGAAAAGACGTGAAGAAAGAAAGAAAGAAAAAAGGAAGCCACCAGCCACTCCCCTTTCCTATAAATACCCTTCATTTCACCACATGAAAGGGTGTTAGTCATTTAGGTTAGTTTTAGTTTAGGAGTAGGAGTAGTTTAGTTTTAGTGAGAGAAAGTGACAGTTTCTCTCACTAGAACTTTAATCTTTCATCTTTTATCTTTCTTGTTTTTAATCAAACCTTTACCTTTTAAGATTAATCTTATCTTAATCTTTATGTTATTAATCTTTCTTGTTAATCTCAATCTTGTTTTCATCATCTTTCTCATCAAGTTCTTATTGAAAGTTTTGATCTTTTAAATTTTCGTTACTTAAAGTTCATCTTATTTTATGTTTTTATTTTAAAGTTTGTTTATTTAAAGTTTTGTCAAGTTGTTATTCAAGCTTATTTGATCCGATCACTTTAGATTCGTTCTTGTTTTATAGATTAGCTTATTTTTGTAGCTTATTTCCTTTGCTAAAGTTTCGGATCACATACCAATCGGAAAAGGTGTTAAAACCCTTTTCCGATCGCCTCTTTCCGATCAACACACCTTATTCCGATCTACAGATCGGAAAAGGGTTTCTTGTTATTCCGATTTCATTAATTTTGGCTCATTCCGATTGGATTCGTTTGGTGTACATTCTGATGGCTTCTTAATTCCAACATTCCGATTTGTTTCTAGTTTTGATATTCCGATCGGTGATGTTTTCAAACATTCCGATCGGTGTTCCTTTTTAACATTCCGATTGAACCATTCCGATGGGGTTACATTCCGATCGGGTGTATTCTGATTGGTGAATTTGTTTTGTTTTAACATTTTGTTTTAGTTAAATTGTTGATTTTTCTCATTTTATTTTAATTTCGTTTTACATTTTTAGTTAATTGTCGATTTACTTTTCGTTAAGTTTTAACTTTACGTCATTTAATTTCACGTCATTTACTTTTAACGTTTTAAATATTGCACCGTTACGTTTCGACTAGTTTTAGTTTTAGTTTCCCGTCCTTTATTATTAAGTCTTGCACATTTATTTTACCAAAACAAAAAATATTTGTTTCACCAAGAACAACTAATCTCACACAATTAACCGGAAATCAGTTCGAGAGGATACCGAGAACGAACAATTGAACCTAGCAAAAATCATTCATTAAAATGGCGCCGCTGCCGGCTCTTTTCGTGAAGATTAACGGTTTTTTGTGAGAGACGCGTTGGCTTTTGGGATCCGTTCACTCGTGAACGTTATTTTTCGTGTCCAAAATTTTCAAAAATCCCAAAAACATTTGAAAAATCTTAAAAAGCATTTCTTTTTCAAAGTTTTGCACCAAAAATATTGTTCTTGCTCATCTATCTTTCTTTATGGATTTTTATGTCCATTGCGTCCGGTGTGGGAAACAATTATCTGGGAACCACTCTTGTCAATGGTGTACATGTGAGCGGTGCGGAAATGATATCGACAACACACAATTCGGATTTTGTCCCTTGTGCAACTCGACTAATTCATTCTTTTTGAACCCACCTCCTGTTCCCCCGTGCATCTATTGTGGAAGCGATTCTCATTGGCATGTTTCGTGCCCGGTTCGATACCCGTATGGTCACGGGCAAGAACCGGGGTACAATTATGACAATGATAATAGCTATCCACAAGACGCACCTGATTTTTCTCCATACCCGGTTTGCAACAACTGTGGGGGTCCTCACGATACCTATTATTGTCAACCAATGAATTATTATGAGCAAAATCCGTGTCCTCAGTTTTCTTCACCAATGGATTATTATGAACCAAACCCGGTTTCTAATTCTTCTCAACCGATGAACTACTATGAGCCACAACCATGCTATAATTCAGGTTTTCAACACTTTGAGCCCCTACATCACACCCTCAATCATCAATCCTCTCAGCAAATTAGTCTTGACCAACAACTCACTTCTTTGAATGACATTCTAGAAAGTATAGCTCAACTTCGAGCTGACTTAAATCAGGAAAGGCAACCGTTGCTTGATGTGGACGAAACCTTGAAAACCACCGACACCTTTTTGAGCCAATTTAGTCGTTTTCCCTTCTTTTCTACACCAAAATGTTTAATTACAGCGTGGGATAGAATTTGTGAAATTGAACATACTCGAGGCGATGAACAACAAAAGTTGCTGCATGAGCTTCTTAAAGATGTGGAGGTTATCAAGGAAGAGTTAGCCGACTACGTCACTCCTAATTGGACTCGTCCCATCTATTATGATGATGACGACGACGATGATGTATACACTTTCACCCAATCTTCTGAAGTTGCTGCTCCTATTGTCGATGTTACTACTGCATCTAAGGATCTAGATTCGTTGAATGAGCTTAGTGATGTTGGTCTCGACAAAGTATTGGATGATGAGGTTTGTGACTTACCTGCTATGGAGCCTGAGGACGACATTGCTCTTACGGAAGAGGTCGATCCTAGTGATGACGATTCTTCTTTCTGCTATGAGACTTTCACTTTTGAAATTTCTCAATCTCCACCGGGAGATGCGGGCGATGACGATTTATTCTCTCCGATTTACGAGAAGTTAACCGATGAACATGATCTTGTGGATAAGGTGGAAGACGTGCTTCTTCGCGATAGATTACGGAAAGTGCACCTTCTTATTGCTCAAATCGAAGCGTTGACTTCTCCTCCTCTTTCCGAGTCTTTGCCTCCATCTATTCCTCCCGTTGAAGATAATGACCCATTGCTGGAAGAAATTGACATTCACTCCATACCACCAGGTAATGATGACGATGATATGGAGGGGGACATTATTTTTGATAATTTGCTGCAGGAAGATATTGTCCCAAGTCCCCCTCCCGAGCACCTTTCATCCTCCCCTTTAGCCACTATCACGGAGGATGAGTGCTTTGACCCGGGAGGTGACCTTGATTATGCTATGATTGATAACAATACGGCTTTGCTGCTTGCTCAGCATCCATTGTCTTTGGGGGAGGACAATATGCTTACTTTACCCAACCCACCTCCCGTTGATCTTGAATTCACATACTTTATGTATGTTGAAAGGGTTTTTCTCCCATTCAAGACTTATCCCCCCGCCTCTCCTTTGTTGATGTCAACCGGGAACGAGGACAAGGTCTTTGATCCCGGTATCACATTCGAGGTTTCCCCATGGACCATTTAATTCGGGGACGAGTCAGGCTCGTGACTCGGTTAACAAAAACAAGCGCTTTTTGGGAGGCAACCCAATTATCTATCTATCTTTACCATAAGTGTAGGGGGAGCCCCGTTGGTGTTTCTTGCTTTCTTTCTTATCATGTGCAGGGATTAGAGCTTCAAAGACACACTCTTGATGACTTTTGACGAACCGTGACTCCGTGTTCCCTTCTTCCCGGTTCTATCCTAAACTCTTTTCGATTCACTATTTTATATTTCTCAATATTAAATTAGGAATCTCTTTAGTTGTCTCTTCCTTAGCAAGATTTAAACAAAGTGCACAATGTCCTAAGTGTAGGGGAGTTTACTCCCACATGCTTAAATTTTGAGGACAATGTTTATATTAAGTGTAGGGGGACTTCTATCGAAGTTAAGTGGCCTTTTCCTTGTATTTGTCCTCATTTTAACCGGAAAATCGATTTTTCGACATTTTTCAAAATTTTTAATCTATTTTGGCCTAGTTGTAGTTCCCTTTATTTTTGTTATTTCTCTCTTATTTTAATAAAATGGTTTTAACAAGTTTAGTTATCTTAGATATATTAGGCCCGTTGTGAATTTTTTGACTCAAACCGAGTTTACTTATCCAAGTTCACTCTAGCTAGTATCCTTAACCGTGTAGACCTTAATTGGTTTATTGGGCTAAGCATCCACGAGTCTCATTCCTTGAGATTTTAAATTGTGGAGAACGAGAAATGATAGAGTTGGTTACAAGTTTGGTATTATTTCATTAACTTATGTGAGTTAATTATGATCTTTTTCTCCCCTCGCTTGTAAATAAATAAATGCAATAAGTAAGGTCGTACGATTTGAAAAGTTACTTAGCTTCTAGCCCAAGATCGTTTAAAAGTTGCTCGGTAATGATAAGAGTTCATAGCCAAGGCATAACTTATGAAGCGGGGCGCGAAGATTGGCGAGTCCGAAAAGGCCCTAACAAGGCATGAGGATTCCATTTTATTGCTGAAGATCCGAAGTGATGTGAAAAGCATTATTCCCAAAATCAATATGAAGGATCAAGACTCACGACGAAAAGCAATCAACTCCCATAAAGATCATGGAGAAGTCTATCCGAAAAGACCCTAACAAGGTATGAGGATAAATAGATCCAAGTCCGAAAAGGAGGCGGATCGTTGTATCTCAAAATCCCAATTAGAGATTGAAGAAATAATCATGAAGTCGTGGTCAACAAAGCTGGAGTACCCCTCAAAAGTCTCCAAGAGAAGAAACTCTATAATGAAGAGAAGACCATTATCTCAAGAACGTCTCTCGAGATATGAAGTATGAAGTACATGCCAAATATCGGCCCGAGAAAGGTCTCAAATCGTGAACCAAGTTATGCCAAGATATGAACTTTTTGATATCTCGAGAAGCAGTTTTAAGAGATTTTGTCCTTTAGCTAACTATTGATCAAATCGTCCTACTTTGCTTTCAGCCTAAATAAATTATCGAAATAAGTCAACAATGCATCCTCGTGATCATTCAAGACATCAATAAAATATAAGAGATACTCGTAGGAATAAGGGAGTTTAAGTGATTAATTGAACCACATGAGTAAATGTTTGTTATGCTAACTTGTACTAACAATGATCTTGTTTTTAAGCTTGGCATGGGGAACGCGAAACTTGAGGGTGATGAACATTCATGACACACAAGCCCTAATGTAAGTCTTAGATTTCTTTACAAGTTTCCTCCTTGTTGCATCTTGTTATTTTCTATCTTTTTGATTTTCCTTAGTTGTTTAATAAAGGCCAAGGTAGGTTGATTATGATGGAAAGTGTAAAACGTGCTTTGTAATTAATGCATTGCATGAGGACATTGCAATGGTTAAGTGTAGGGGATTTGATAGGTCTGAAAACACCCATCCTTTTTACCACTTAATTGCAATAATAACCGAGCCAAAACGTGTATTTTATGTCATTTATGTCAGAATTATGCGTGGTTTGTGTTTTTGTCGTGATTTAGGACGAAAAGGTGAAAAGTGGAGAAAATACGGCATTCACGGGCTTTTATCGAAGAAAAAGACGAAAGATGAAGTCGAAAGATCAAGAGTGGAAAAAGAACGGAAGTCCAAGACCAATTCTGAAGATTTATCGAAGAAAAAGTTAAAGGACGGAAGTTTACTAAAAAGCCGAAGAACTCGAGTCTTATTTATAAAGAAATTATATGACGAGTTTAAATTAATCCCGAGACAAAGTCGAAAAAGTCGAAGAACTTAAAAGATGAAAAGACGTGAAGAAAGAAAGAAAGAAAAAAGGAAGCCACCAACCACTCCCCTTTCCTATAAATACCCTTCATTTCACCACATGAAAGGGTGTTAGTCATTTAGGTTAGTTTTAGTTTAGGAGTAGGAGTAGTTTAGTTTTAGTGAGAGAAAGTGACAGTTTCTCTCACTAGAACTTTAATCTTTCATCTTTTATCTTTCTTGTTTTTAATCAAACCTTTACCTTTTAAGATTAATCTTATCTTAATCTTTATGTTATTAATCTTTCTTGTTAATCTCAATCTTGTTTTCATCATCTTTCTCATCAAGTTCTTATTGAAAGTTTTGATCTTTTAAATTTTCGTTACTTAAAGTTCATCTTTTTTTATGTTTTTGTTTTAAAGTTTGTTTATTTAAAGTTTTGTCAAGTTGTTATTCAAGCTTATTTGATCCGATCACTTTAGATTCGTTCTTGTTTTATAGATTAGCTTATTTTTGTAGCTTATTTCCTTTGCTAAAGTTTCGGATCACATACCAATCGGAAAAGGTGTTAAAACCCTTTTCCGATCGCCTCTTTCCGATCAACACACCTTATTCCGATCTACAGATCGGAAAAGGGTTTCTTGTTATTCCGATATCATTAATTTTGGCTCATTCCGATTGGATTCGTTTGGTGTACATTCCGATGGCTTCTTAATTCCAACATTCCGATTTGTTTCTAGTTTTGATATTCCGATTGGTGATGTTTTCAAACATTCTGATCGGTGTTCCTTTTTAACATTCCGATTGAACCTTTCCGATGGGGTTACATTCCGATCGGATTCCAATCTGGATTCCGATCGGGTGTATTCCGATTGGTGAATTTGTTTTGTTTTAACATTTTGTTTTAGTTAAAGTGTTGATTTTTCTCGTTTTATTTTAATTTCGTTTTACATTTTTAGTTAATTGTCGATTTACTTTTCGTTAAGTTTTAACTTTACGTCATTTAATTTCACGTCATTTACTTTTAAAGTTTTAAATATTGCACCGTTACGTTTCGACTAGTTTTAGTTTTAGTTTTAGTTTCCCGTCCTTTATTATTAAGTCTTGCACATTTATTTTACCAAAACCAAAAATATTTGTTTCACCAAGAACAACTAATCTCACACAATTAACCGGGAATCAATTCGAGAGGATACCGAGAACGAACAATTGAACCTAGCAAAAATCATTCATTACTAACCCATGTGAAAGTATGCAAATTGTTGATTCCAGTAGAGGTACTAAAGCCAAGCATCAGCAACAGCAAACCGGTCAAATCTCTGTATACCATTCAACTAAGGACACTCTTAGAGTTTGGTTGCTGAAGAAGCTGATATCTACGAATCAAGTATTTCAGGGGATTTACGATTAAGCTAACAACAAAGTCTTACAGTCAAATTACAGTCTGTGACCCGAACTTCAGAGAAAGGGAAGTTTATCTCGTCAACGATAACTTACCCTCAAAACGAGAAATTAAGTTTTCTTGGACACGAGCTTACACTAAGACCATTCAAAGGTTTTAAGCTCGTGTATAATGGTTCATTGTTAAATGTCAGACAATGACCCGTTCTTCAAATAAAGGAAAGTTTATCGCCGTTGATAAACTTATTCTCATTAACGAGAAATTAAACTTTCTTGGACACGAGCTTACATTAAAACTATTCAAAAGTTTTAAGCTCGTCTAATTGGCGTATAATTATATTTCAGATTATGCCCCGGGCCTCAAGGAAAGGAAAGTTTATCACCGATGATAAACTTATCCTTACAACGAGAAATTAATTTTTCTCGGGCATGAGCTTATATTAAAAACATTCGAAGTTTTTAAGCTCATGCACAATGACTTACAGTTAAAAATCAGACTGTAACTCGGACTTCAATTTTAAAGGGAAGCTTATTTTTAAAGATAGCTTATCCTCGTAACGGGAAATTAAACTTTCTCGGTCATGAGCTTGTATTAAAACATTCCAAGTTTTAAGCTCATAAAGTAAAGTGTATCTTTTAAATAAGAGAACTTTTCTTCTTAACGAGAAATTCATCTTTCTCGGTCATGAGCTTTACGTTAAAACATTCAAAGTTTTTCAAGCTCATTAAAACGAATTCTAAGTAAATGTCAACTTAGGGCTCGTTCTTCAGTTAAAAGGAAAGTTTATCGTCGATGATAAACTTATCCTCACAACGGGAAGTTTACAACTTCTCGGACTTGAGCTTGTTTTGTAAGATATTCAACATCTTAAGCTCCAGTAATTGGTTTTCAAAACTTTGAACACAATTTTTTCGAGAATTTCTCAAAAGGTTTTTTCTAAATATTTCAAAATTGTGTGTTCAAAATGTTTTGATATAAAGAGCCTGTCTTCTGGAATCGATAATATTTACGATACTAGAAATGTCATTCAATAATGACACGGGGTTGTAAATAAAGTTCGAGCAGAAGTTTAAATGATTTAAAACATGTTCAAAATGGCTTGCTATTATTTCAGATAGTAACCCGATTTTCATACTCAAGTCAAGCATTTCTCCTGAAAGCTTTGACTCAGCAACGGGAATTAATTTTCTCGGGCATGGTTTACTTTATAACCATGTAACGAATTGTGTTTACGTAATAACATGATCTAACACGAATTTATGTATGTGTTAGTGCATTTATTTGTTAAAACAAGAGAAATCTTGTTTTTATGAAGTTATCATCTCCACAAACCGTAGCAATTTACAATTGATATCTACATACTCGACGATGCGACTACTCAAACGGCGACTACAGCTCTTTCAATAGAACACGGGTCAACAATTGAGGGGGAGCAATTGTCCAGCATTCAGAATCTTTGACGACGAAAGTGCCAAGGTCACATATTGGTGTCAAGACAACGATATCAATCGTACACATGAGTCAAGAGATAACTTCAGACGTGACGAGGCGACCATCATTCGTGAACAAGAACCATGTGATTCTTTCATATGATGTTCTCCATCATTCAGGTCCAACCTCGTAAATTGCTAATCTTGTGAATACATTATCATATATGATCTTTGCACGTGATAAATACCTTACACTTGTGTTTAAAAGGTATTTAATTTACGTTTCAAGTACACCCTCATTTATTTGAGGGGGAGCTTGTGAAAATCATAAAGATAATTGGACTTGAATTTTTCTCCCAAATTTTCTTAAAATGCTATTAAATCAATTGATATTAAAAACATCGATTGGGTTAATATTTTTAATATGGGGGAGAAAATGTGATTTAATAATGAGATCAATCAATTTAATGGTTTGACTTAATGTGTTGGCTCATCCCGACATGTGCGAAATGTTTTCGAATATCATGGCATATGTTAAGGGGGAGAAAAATGGATTTGGATATCAAAATGGAATTCATGGTGACATATACTTACCCACAACATCTCTATTCACGATGGTGATGATTGTGGTGACATAAGGATGGTAGGATAGGTTAAAGTCCAATGATTCTTCTAAAACCGGAGGAATCTTCCCAAGGACATTCCATAGCTAGAAATAGTAGTCGTTAGGAAAGATGGAGAAAGATTGTAAACGTAGCTGAATGCCGACCAAGTACTTAAGTTAGCACTGGAACAATCACAACAAGGTGCTAGTTATGACGTATTGGTAAGCATTGAAGGGGTTGAAGAATGAAAAAGAATTGTAAATATAAAGGGTGGAAAGAAAGAAGCCCTCCTTACAACTTAGGTAGAAACCGGGTCAACACATATGCTATTGAGATCATTTTTAATGATGCTCGATATTGAAGATAGACATCATGGACCCAGTGATGCAATGCACAACCCAACCCAGCTAACTCAAATATCTCTCAAAAGGTATTTGTTTTAATCACACGGAGATCAACATGTCTTCTATCGATTTATTCACTCCGAATAAGTTGGTATTGAAATGGTGGCACTCCTCTCCAGCCTCCGATCACTAAAATCCAAAATGTACCATCGAGTCTCGAGCCATTTGAGATCATCAAATATCTCATTAGGACACACTTTCATAATTCCTTGCTTCTTCACACACTGTGAAAAGTAAGAAAGATCTCAAGAGTCCTACGCAAAATCTTCATGATCTTGCCTGTACATCCGAGTAATACGAAAGTATTTACAATGAAGATGGAAATCCTTCTTGAGCGAATATCAAAAATCTCATGGTAGGTGATTTGTGCAATTCTCTATGAATCAAGCTTGTGATAACTGGAAAGCAACATTGGTTTAATTCTTAAGTGAATTTAAACACGTTCCAGGCCTCTATGCAATCTCTTAGTGATCTTGCCAGAACACTCAAAGTGATACCTTAGTGTTCACAGTGATGAGTGGAAATCCTTCTAGTGTTAACCTCAAACAACACTTGGTAGGTAACTTGCAAGATTCTATACGAATCAAGATTGTGACAACTGGAAAGCAACGATGGTGCGGTTCTTAATTGAATTTCACTTGTTCCAGGAACATGAATTGATGGCTTCAAATCATGCGGATATTATTATCCAAATGATTCACTCTTTATGTTCGCAGTCAGCTTTGGACGGTCGAATAAAGAGAACGGGTTTACCCGCGAAATCTTGTCAAAGAGGTTCTTAATTGAAACTACCTGCCACAAGTACGATATTTAATATCGTCCAACGGTTTTCACCGACCGGAGGTAAAATGCTACCGAATTAGAATGAAATGTTCAAGGCCATTTCATCCGTGTATATGTTTTGTTGCTAATTGTCTTATGTAGCGTAACAAGAAGGTGGCATTGCGGTGTATAATCTAGAAGAAATCGTCACCACATGCTTATACTGTATGCACTTAATACTTCAACAAATTCAAGAAAGTCTAAAAATCAAGTCTTCCACTGTATCAAACTCTGAAGCTTTCAAGAATTTATAAAAGTATAAGTATGTGGAACATGAAGTCACGAGGAGGCAAATATCACAAGTGATGAATGCACAAGGTCAAGGCAAGGAAACATGCTCAAGACTAAAGTCAAAGATCACATCAAGCATATTCACAAGAACAAGATCGAAGACTCAAGCATAGTATGCTAGGTTTAGGATTTTGTAAAATGGTGTGACCTCTCTTAGGGGGAGATTGTTGGAAATACGTTTTTCCAAAGAAAGTATCGGTCACATCATTGTTAGCATAGATCACGAGCTATAGACTATTTAGGACATTGTAACTTGGAGTGACCTCCCTTAGGGGGAGATTGTTGGAAATACGTTTTTACGTATTTAGAAAGGATCGGTCACTCCAATGATATAATCAAGTATTGGGCTCGTGATCTAATATATAAACATATAGCCCACTAAAGCCCACATGTAGGGTGGCTATATAAACCCCCTTCTAGCATGTTAGGAGGGGTTGAACACTTAATCATTTTACATATTCTATCTTTCTTCCATTTTCTCTCCAACCTCTCTCTTCTTTCTCTCTCTACATCTTCATCTATCTCTCTCTCTAATAATCATCTCCATAGTTAGATAATCTAAGGATTACTATAAACTGTCACAAACATCTATGTGTATACTTAAGTTATTATAAACTACGAGTAACATAATCTTCACATAACATCAATGTTTTAAAAACCGGGTTGACCCGGCCGGTTGAACCGGTTGAACCGTGAACCGGCTCAGAGACCGGACCGGATGTGACCGGGTTTTTACTTATTTGAGAACCGGATTGAACCGCCGGTTTTTCGTTGACCCGGTTTGATAAACCCGGCCGGGTCACGATTTTTTACAAAAAAATATTCTAAAAACTTTTTTTTCATAAATATTATTAAGTTTTAATGATAATTTTAAGTGATATAATTTATATTAGTTAAAATAAAGTCAAAATTAACTTAATACATTAACTAATATTGTTTTATTATGATATGTTACAAATTTTAACCATAAATGAATTATTTTTGCATATTTATATTATAATGTTATAAATATAAATAAAAAAACCATAGGTAAAGAATACATATTTTTCATCCGTTTAATTGAACGGACGATAAGTTATAAGATAATTCAGTACTACATATTAAGTATAAAAATATATATACATATATATAGAACCGGTTGACCCGTAAACCGGTCACTAGACCAGGTCAACTAAAAAACTAGGTTTTAAATCATTACATAACATTATAGTATTAAATCACATCCAAGTCAAAATTGAAGATGTCTAAAATTTACTAGGCAATTGGTTTTTTAATATGTGTACCATTATTAGTAATATCTATTCATCGTATTATAAAATAAAGTAATCATATCGAAGGTTAAAATGGTTAAACGCACACCGAACATCGTCAAGTGGAGTTTTGAACCGTAACTATGTAAGTACTATAAAGTATACAAAGTGAACTATATCGCTTTATCAACATATTTTGTTATCATATATGATGTTAGATGTTAAGATTTTATATTAAAGTGCTTTGCGCTCCATATGGCCATTGACTTGGGAGGATGGAGCTAATTAGATCAAACATCTTGCAGTTTTTGGTACCATCGCATCCTATATCTTCGTACTTACTCTTTTGAACATTTACAAGAAGTTGTAGCTAAAGAACTCGGTATAGTACTACACTGCCAACGTTTCTAGCTATGGACAAAACCTGGATATCAGACTTACCAGTCAACTCATCTGTTGACACCTAAGAAGAAACTCTATCTGTATGTACTCTTTAACAAGCGTGTTTCTCCATCTAACTAATACAAGTTGTTACCCAAGAAGATGGACAATTACTTATGTTTTCAGATTACGAGCATCAAGTTGACAAAAGCCTTATATCTAAACTACATGTACTATGTGCAGTTACTTATGTGAATTGGTTGTCATAAATGACAAAAGCCTTATATCAATTTGACAAAAGCCTTTATATCACGAGTATCAAGTGGACTGGATGTATACGAGAAAAAGCACTCATGGCAAATACAAAAATCTTAAAAGAAAACATGTATGTTTTTAAATAACACTCGATAATTCAAACAAGAGCTTGAAGATTAATTGCATACTTTTAGTTCTTTGTTTTGCCTTTTACGTTAAACTTACCAATGTAATATTATCATGTCATGTTCATATACGTATCTTTTATAAATTGCGAGGATAGTGCTTAGTAATCAATAGTTAATTAAGAACCATCAATATAATCCACTCTATGTGATAAAATCTTAGTTGCTAATAAATGATTGAAAGTTAGCGATGCTTATAACCTCCCAAATTATTTTGTATTTACAAAAATCATATTTTTACTATTAAGGTATAGTTTCTAGCATTCGGTATGATCTCTTTACATTTGTTCATATTTGCTAAGAAAAATAGTAAAATTCGAATATGTTCTAAGCTGAAGAATTTGCTTCAATAAAAAGAAACAATTTTAAAACACGGACAATTATATGTCTCACTACAAACCAATTTAACAGATCGACAAACGTTGGTTTAAAAAATATTTACAAATCGAAACTCACACGTTGATTTGTGTACGTTCGAAGATTAAATTGTAACCATACCCATTCATTATATGGCTCAAGGCCCAAAACTATAAAGGGTTACTTTCATTTTAACAAAAACGGTTTTATCACACACACAACAATATGTCCCACTACCAACTAATATACCGGATCCATATAAATTATTAAGAAAAAGAGTCTACAAACTGAACCCGCCGTTAACACTATCATAGGCTAGTTTATGTTTAACAAAAAAGGTTTTCTCACACACATAGGTATATGTACACTGGAAATTAAAATAAAAATAAAAAAGGTACTTTAAAAATAAAAACAATAATGTACAACCAAAAATTCATTTGGGACAAATCACATCCGTTAGGTCGGCCAAGTCTTAAAAATATCAAAAATTAGTTTCCTTTAAGTTTTATTTTAACAAAAACGCGTCCTATTGCGAACAAATAAAACTAATACCCAAACGTACTTTAAAAAAAGATTTGCGAAACGACCCCGCACGTTGGGCAGGTTACGGCGCTAGTATATATATATATATATATATATATATATATATATATATATATATATATATATATATATATATATATATATATATATATATATATATATATATATATATATATATATATATATATATATATATATATATATATATATATATATATATATATATATATATATATATAGAGAGAGAGAGAGAGAGAGAGATGGGATCATTAGAAAACCTCTCTTTCATAGAAAACCTAGAAAACAATAGAAATCCCACTTTTTTTTTCGCACCAAAACTATTGGGGGCCGAATGTAAATTATTAATTCTTCTGGGGTAAATGTTTCATATTTTTCATACTTTTATCCTATCAGTTACTGTACATGCCCATTTTTATCATTTTTTCCTTTCGTTGTTTATCTTTTAACGTGTTTCTTCCCTACAACAACCACCATATCCAATTATCCACCACAACAACCATATTCACCACCAGGACCCACCGTTTACGGATCATCCGTCGATGGAGATCATCTCCGGCGACAAAACGACAATGGATATCATCTTCGGCATTCCGAACAGCAATAGAGATTATCTCTAACACATTAATGGAGATTTTGTACCATCAATTTCATCATTCACCATCATTTCCCGCGATTAATCATCGTTTGAATCTTGTAAATAGTCAAATTCATCATTAGGTTTGAAAGTAAGTTTTTTTAAGTTATTTTTAGTGTTATCATCATTTAGTATCTGCCACCGTTTCTTTTGAACTTTCTAATTCACTAGGAATTGCAACTGAAATTACAACTTATGTTACAAAAGTATGCAATTGAGAAAATCTCAGTTGCAGAAAGCAAAAGTAGCACCAGGAGTTGGGAGATAGATTTTCTTGTGACTACTTCTGATAGCAAAGCGAAGGTTGTTGCATCACAACATCTTTGTTGGTTTCGAGTATTGACCAAGATCAGCTTGGGATGGTTGATAACCGAGATGATGTGAACATGACACCATTATAGAGGAAGTAGGTAAATCAAAAACTCCACTTGGTGTATTCAAGAGAAATTTGACAACCAGTTCTAACATACAACGAAAAACTGATAATGTAACCATATTTGTCCTATAATATACATAGATAAAACCAAAATACAATAAAGTAATACATTAAGGAAGATTTGGTTTGTTTTTTATTAGTGCTAAGTAGAGGGTTTGTTTTTGTATTACTAGGCCCTGGTCTTGATTGGATGCAACGTGTAAGAATTGTTGTTGATGCAGCAAGGGGACTGGAGTATTTGCATGAGAAGGCTCAACCTTCGATCATACACAAAGATATTAGGTCTAGAAATATGCTCTTATTTTAAGATTTGAAAGTCAAGATCGCCGACTTCAATCTTTCTAATCAATCACCAAACATCGTTGCTCGTTTTCATTCTACTCGTGTCCTCGACACCTTTGGCTTTCATGCACCAGAGTAACACATCTAACCATCTTTTTATGGTTATCATGCACCATATAGAAGCTACATTTTTTGTAAATAAAAAAATGTTGCTTTATAGATATGCAATTACGGGACAGCTAACACAGCAGAGTGACGTCTATTGCTTTGGTGTTGTTCTGCTTGAGCTTTTAACTGGCAGAAAGCCTGTTGATCACACTATGCCACGTGGACAGCAGAGTCTTGTCACTTGGGGTGAGTTTTAACTAACATAGTTATCATATTCATAAATAGCATATTTTTAATACACCCGTTTACTATCTTTTGGGACTGGGACCGATAACTGTCTCGGTTTTGTTTCTACTCGCTCCATATCGGACCATTCTAATATTGAATGACTTAGATGGTCGAGCCGTCGAGGTTTTTTAATCATTGTTACTTTGTGCAATAGACTACTCCTAGGCTAAGCGAAGACAAGGTTAAACAATGTGTTGATCCAAAGCTGAAGGGAGAGTATCCTCCAAAAGCGGATGCAAAGGTCTATTTTTATACACACACACACGTAGAGTCAGGAAAGTGTTGGATAGTTAACAATTTGATTTGTTCTGGTGATGTCAGTTGGCAGCTATGGCTGCGTTATGTGTGCAATATGAGTCTGAGTTTAGGTCTAACATGAGCATTGTCGTGAAGGCTCTTCAACCACTTTTGAAGGCTACTGTACCAGCACCAGCGCGAACTGAGGCAGATGTGGAGGCGGAAATTTGACAAATATGTGTTGGTTATTGGACATCAGTGTAACAGGAATTTCTGCAGTTGCACCAAAAAACAAGCATGGGAGTGCTCATCTGTAGATTCCGCCTCCGGCCACCTATATATACATTTATGCAAACATTTACATATAACCCATTTTAAATATTGCATTTGAGAAATACTACCACTTCTGCTATTAAATTGAAATGGTTTGCTGTATCAAATAAAAAGTTGTGTTTAATTGTGACTTATTTCTCAATGGTTAATTGGTTATGCATATATATTTTTGACTAGTTGTATAACCTACATAATACATAAATCTCATATCCATTCTGATGTATAGCATAGTAACAAAACATGGAGGTTGATGTTCATATGTAGTTTTGTTTGTATGAAGGGTGACAATATTTGTTAAAATCGATTATTATACAACTATTTTAGAAGACAACTTTTAAGATCAAGTATACAAACTAAATTGTAGTTTGATATTCAAAGCCTTTTCCAAAGTATACAACAACAACATTAATACCAATTCCCACCAGTTTTGAGGTCTTTTTTTAGAGTGCGAGAGTAATTAAACACATGACAGCGGTAGGGTAATTCAAGTGGATAATAAAATTAAGATCTGGAACGACAAGAAGTCTTCATCGTATATGACAAAGCAAACACGATCCACCCCATAGACTTCTTTGTTTCGACAAGAAAATAACCATAGAAGAGTATTAATCAAACATTCAAAAATCCAAAGAACAAAACCATTGTTAACTTCTTAAATATAAGACTGAGGTTAAAATCGGTGCTTTCAGTTCTAGCATTATAACTTCGTTTTTATTAGATACGAGGTTATAATTAACGTTTTCAGTTCTTGCTTCCGGTTCTTGTCAGTCTACATAAAATTTCCTCAGATTGAAGTCGAGGTCACCCATATTGAAATTTGATTAGTCCCCAGTTCAATTTGATTATTCCCAGTTCAGGTTCTCAAACGGATACACTAAATTTCCTCACACGGATGCCTTAAAAGTACATATGGGTTCACACTTAACTACACACACAAGCTTCACGAGCCTGGATGAAGATATTGAGATCTTGTATACAATAATTTTAAAAATCTGATGCATGCTATCAGAACCAACATCAGAAGAATGCAATAATGACAGGTGACTTGATGAAAGTTGCAAATATTCCTGCAATTAAATAAAACTTGCAAGTGTTGTAAAATTCCATATACAATTGGACTTGATATTTAATCAGCATCTCATTTCATACATCAAATTTCATTGACAGTAGCATGATAAAGTACATATTCCAAAATAAATTGTTGTTTTCTCAATTAATTCAATCTAATACACAATCTGCCATGAAAACTTAATAACCAAATGGCTCTATTAATGGAATACTCATCAATGATTCAATCATTCTACCAGCCATGGAGCTTGAGCTACAGTACAATCCGCTAATTCACATTCTTCAAACCAGAGAGCTACAGAGCTGGAGCTAGAATTGGAGTCCAATCGGCTAATTCACGATCAGGTTGCATGATAAACGCCTTTTCTTTCTTGTGAATAAGAGAGCAGCCTACTGACCTAGATTCGTTGAATATAGGACCAAAAAAGATGTTAGCATCTACTGACTCGACGATTTCTACACAAAACGTGATGCTTAAAGCCCCTCAATAATGTTTGAGATGGTGCTAAGGGACTAGTTTTCTGAAATTAATATATTCAGTTTACCAAAATCTTAGTGTATAACATAGTAATGTTGTAAGTAATTGTCCTACCATAAACAAAATAAGAGCTGAAATTTCCTATATAATGAACATGACAATTTACTTGCATTAACATACCTTCCTTGGTCAAGAAAATAGATGTAGGTGACCCTGGTGATGATGGTGGCTGCTTTAACATAGACGAGTAACAAACTCCATATAAAAAACTCGGTTGGCATTTTCTTAATTCTGCCTCAATACCTGCAACCATATGAACATCCCTTAAAAGTTTGAAACTCAAAGAGAACTAAAATGATTATGACATATTGCCCGTGATTTTGATGTTATGTTGATTGTTTGAAGTGAAAGAAAATCAGAGACTCTCATGGAGTAAAATACATTACTCCTTAACCTTAATGTCAGACTTTATTCATCCTAACATGAAAACTAGTTTTAAATTTTATACATTTACCTGATAAATGATGTTAAGAAGCCCATACTAGCGACTATGTACAAGTTTAATATTGGTGAGGAAGAACCAAAAAAACCGTTGTTAATAAGCTGCAATTATCAAGCTCCAAACCCTCACTCGTGTAACTATGAGAGACCGCAGCCATGGAAGCAGAGGTTATGCCTTCACAACAATGAAGCTTTCGCACATTCAACATCGTCAATCTTACGAACTACAAAAGGAAAACATAAATGAGGGCTACTGCTATTCAGATGTTATTCTTATAACCATAAATCCATGAGAATTACCTCAAGTGAGATGTTGGAAGTTATCTAGAGAGCAACAAGGGGGAACTGAAAATAAATAACTTCACATAAACCTACTTATAGAAATCTTAATCCCATGGTCTCTCTCTGTTTCGTCTCGTTTTTTCTGGAATGTATAAGGGTGCCTAATTATGAGCAGATCCCGCACTAGGCTCCTGGATGAAGCTTAAAAGAGACCCCGTACTCTTCATATTTGGATCATAACCAACAATCACCTTACATCCTTCCATGTTAACTAACTAAATGGAACATAGTAGAGCAATTGTAGCACCAAATAAGACCATCCCTGCACCTTATGGAAAACACCCAAGTAGAGGAGTCACACTTCAGCCAAACACCCTGAAAATAACAGCAAGGCACAAATTCTGATATACATCTTATGATATAGTACAAAGTCAACACAAAATAAATCACTCAAGAAGACGCCTGCAATAATGCACACCCTAAACAACGTCAGAATCTATTCTAAATATGCATCTTACGATTTAGTACAAAGTCAACAGAAATATATCCAAATGGTGAGACATAAATTGCTAAAACGTCCTACTTTTTATTGTGCACAAAAAATTTGAGCTCCATTATTCAGCAGAATACGTGTAATTAGTGATAACGTCTTTTCTTCTTTCCTCACTTAATTGCATGCTGATATAACACACCAAAGATCAGCTCTCCATAAAAAAAGGATCTTTTCAGTTGTGGTTTTACCGCAGTTTGGTAACAAAAAAAAAGAATTTATTATATCGTAAACATGCAAATAGATGCACCGATATGTTCAAGCAGATGCTATGAACGTGCAAAAGGATCCACTAAACGTTCAATTGGATCCACTACTGGGTGTTTATAATTATCGTTCACACAGAAACTTATGCCGCAACCTATGAGCTCTCACAAACTAATTTTAGACCTATTGCTACAACACAAAACCAATTAAATGCACAAAATATTGAAGAACTTGTATCAATTAGCTTAAGGAGTGTATGGGATGCAGCATGTTCTTTTTCAGTAAGAAAAAAGCTTGAAGAGGGTGGGTTTGGTCCTGTTTACAAGGTATAAATCCTAAACACTAGCATTTAAACCATATAAATTGGACTAAATTGTTGGATAAAACCGTGATTTTTCAATATAATGAGAACGATAAAATGAAGGGTTCACTGCCTGGAAACAGAGAAGTTGCAGTAAAACGACTATCAAAAAGATCATCACAAGGACGTTATGAGTTTATAAATGAGTTGAACATTCTAATTATGAATCTCGGTTTAACATAAAACTAATCATTACTAGCTTGACCGTTAAAGGAAAAATGATTTCCAAAAACAAGCATTGTAAGAAAACTGATCAAAATTACATCTCTACTAGAACTTAAGAATTTTTTTTTCATATGTTTTGTCCGAAATAACTTTCATAAAGGACGATGAAAGACTACCCCTCGGTGAGTGTAACCATACTTACTCACTGATTCCTTAACTATTCTCATCCATGCCCCAACCATTCTCGCTCACTGATTCCCTAACCATTCTCACTCACCGATCCCTAACCATTATCGCTCACCGATGCCCTAACCATTCTCGCTCACCAATGCCCTAACCATTCTCGCTCACCGATGCCCTAACCATTCTCGCTCACCGATGCCCTAACCATTCTCGCACACTTTAAAAAAACAACACAATCACTTTAAAAAAAATTATATTTATATAAGAAACTAAGCTCAAGTTCTAAAATGCGCCTATAAGCTTGTGCACCAAATAAAAATCAATATCAGATGAGGAATTATCTATACTGTCGAGAGCTTAAGTTGTAGTCAGGACTCGCACCAGAGCTGTAAGGACTGCAGAGTCACGGATTACATCATACCTGGAAAAACACCAAACAAGAATAAGTCCACATGAAAACCAATCATAATCTGCAACACGACAAAGAACAAGTAACACCCCTTTTCATGATCATAAATTATGAAAATAAACAAACTGGTGTCGTTAACATATAAACAAACTGGTGTCGTAAATAAATAAACAAACTGGTGCCGTGAACAAATAAACAAACTGATGCCGTAAACAAATAAACAAACCGATGCCGTAAACAAATAAACAAGCCGATGCCGTAAACAAATAAACAAACCGACGCCGTAAACAAATAAACAAACCGATGCCGTAAACAAATAAACAAACCGATGCCGTAAACAGATAAACAAACCGAATTCGTAAACAAATAAACAAACCGATGCCATAAACAAATAAACAAACTGATGCACTGAGATATAAAGAGTATAACATACATCAAATTTTTGCTGATTTAGCCCAACCTCTATATGTATAAATATATATAAACATTTTTTTCATTTGCCATAGGAAGATTAATGCACTATAGATACTAAGCTCGCAACAATGACTAAGGTCATATGATAGATAACCATGTAACTTTATGGATTTCTCCATTTTTCTACTTTTGTGTTGCTTGTGAGCGGTAATTTTGTGTACAGTCTACTGATCAGAGAGCACGAAAAATGATCACTTGTTGCAGTTGAAGGTGAGAGAAACAACCTATAGTTGCAGTGGTGTTTAATCTTTATAGTATAGCTCAAATATTGATCTATACAATTCTTAATTGATAGAAATGCTCTAATTTTACGCATACTCATGTAATAATATATACCAAACCTGGTATCATACCTAACTTGTCACAGTTGTACTAAATTCAATCTTGACACGTCAATCACATACTAATTACCCGATCTAGTGAATAAAAACTAATTCAACCAAAACCCCAATTCTTCACGATTAAGATATATTATTATTAGATACAACCTTTGTCAAATTAACAAAATAGAGATGTCAGAACTCGAGTAAAGCTCTACTGAAGATATCACAAGATTGATTCAGTTTCTTCCATGCCATTAGCTTAAAGAAGTAATTTGCAGATGAAGATACTCCATCGATTGCTACGGAACAAAATGAAGCTTATGGAATCAAAACTGGATCCTTACTAGATCCCGCAACGAAAGACAACAAGAAATCATCTGAAAAACATATATGCCTATAAAACTATATTCAATAACTATATTCATCGGCATTCGCAAGAAAACAACACTTATCGTCTTGGTTATACATTAAGAGTATCAATGGATTTTCATACCCCTCTACTTGTATTTGATGATCTATTGGCGGATGTCACTGTTTTGTTATCCAAATATGTAATATAACTAATAACTAAACAGTATGTTACAATAGGAATCCGACCCACCCATCTAAAAGGATTGAAATATAAGAAAACAGAATAACAACACATTACACCTTCTAGCATCCCCCAATTGACATTAACAATATGCTAACATCATTAATTTACCTCTCTACCAATTATTGCAGTTAATGGTATAGTCAAGTAAACAAGTCAATGAAGTTGTTGATATTATTCTCAAGGAAAAGTAAGTTACACCAAAATGGTTTAGAGGTGAATGTTTTAGCTCATTCAATGGGTATAGATTACTAATATCAAACTTGATAAGATCGTACGCTCATTTTTATGGCTTGTTATCTTATCCACTTACGCTTATGAACTAGGGGTAAGGCATCCGTCGAAAATAAGAGCGAACCAAACTGAAAATTAAAAGAAAAGGCATACGGAGGACCAGACCAAAATGTGTTCGGTGATTTGGTCCAATAAAGAGAAGTATCATATACGCTTGTAGATGTGAGTCACATCAGCACATATGCATAGACTGGTCTATTTCCTCACTTCATCACAGGATCTGCCAAATTACGTGGTCCAACTTTCCTGCAAGGTCACAAAATAAAATCTTATTAATTTATTTAATTGTACCCTGATATCATAATAAAGTATAAAATTGATGCCGTAATAAAATATAAAACCGATGCCGTAATAAAATAATAAAACCGATGGCGTAATAAAATATTAAAACCGATGCCGTAATAAAATAATAAAACCGACGCCGTAATAAAATAATATAACCGATGCCGTAATGAAATAATAAAACCGATGCCCCAATATAACCTCCATACGTACGCACAAAACACATATATTGATGCCTTAATACATTTTTTTTCGTTCATTGTCTGCAATATATACTTATTGAGACTTATAAAAGACACCTAATTTGAAGAGGCCATTAACCAACCATCTTAAGAAATATTATATACCCATCGAAATCTAGTCAGTAGTAACCTATGCATAAAGCACCAAACTAAGGTCAGTTAATCTTCTTTGTAATTCGTTCAAAAAACGTTTCTTTGTTATTTCTTAATCCATGAGCAAACATGAAATGGTTCCACTTCTTATGCTAACAACATAATATTTATGAGTATGTAGAAAGTAAGTATCTTATCAATTGGTTAACACCTACATCAGTTCCGTCTAAAACAGTTTCCTAATCATCATTCGAATTAAGGCTCCTCTTAACTTTTAGAAAATCTTTTACCTATATGGGCATCAATTGTACAAAGTAAATTACTAACCACACAAACAAACAAATATTATAACTTAACATATCATAAGAGATGAAAACTAACAGATGTCGTGGCACATTTTTTAAGCACTAATCATAATACATACATGCATTTTCTAGTCATAACATAGCTAACAAGCGAACACTTTAACATTAACATTATTATATAATCATAACAAAGTAAGTAAACATCAATATTTGAGATATACAAATACAAAATTACTGCATCACATTTACAAATTTTTATTCAAACATTTTTTCAAACACCTGGTGTGTGGTTTTAACAAACATGTTATTCACTATTTTTTTATCAAATTTGTTCCATACCCGGTAGAATACATTATGCTATGAGGATGAAATTTCATAAAACTTCAAAAAAACATTATAGTATTGATGTAAATTTGACCAATTAAGAAAAATAGTGCACTTACTAGTTATTTCTTGCTTTTGATTTTTCATTTTAGGATGATTATCGATTTCAAGTTCTCCATTATTTCAATCGGACATTATTAATGAGATTACAGTATTGGTGTCTTCGATGGTGGTGGTGACTGTAGTGGTTTTAATGGTGTTTCTTACAGTGGTACCGGTGATAGATGGTGGTACGGTGATGAAGTCCGTGAAATGATAGATTGATTTGTAAAAATTTATTGGAATTTAACCGGGGTATGTGTTTTGATCGGTTTGTGTATACGTGTAATAAAGTTGCTGGAATTTGGGTGAATGAATAGATCAGTGTGTGTTTGTGTAGATGATTAGAATGAGTTTCGGTGGTTGGCAATATTAACCCCTCCGTTTTTTTATTATTTTCGTTTTCCGTCCCTGAAGTTCGAAATGTTTTAAAAGCTACCAGTTAGTTTGTTTTTCAAGTTTTCTACGAGGATGAGGTTTTCTCTAGAACCCATCCCTATATATATATATATATATACATATATATATATATATATATACATATATATATATATATACATATATATATATATACATATATATATATACATATATATATACATACATATATATATATATATATATATATATATATATATATATATATATATATATATATATATATATATATATATATATATATATATATATGTATATATATATATATATATATATATATATGTATATATATATATAGATTTGCGTTCATGTAAGAACCAGTCTTATAATAAAAACAATAAGAATCAGTAAAAATACGAATGTGGCGTTTCTTATTCATATGCAAATAAATAAAAGTGAAAATATAATTAGTTTGTTAATAAATATACAAGGGTATTTTGGGTATTAAACCACACTTATTTACTATTGGCGTAATAGGAACTAGTTTCACCCTTTTTTTACCATTGTCCATTACCAACAAAATCTTCATATATATCTTATATCACCCTCTTTTTCACCTTGTTTTCTGGCAAAGATAACAACAAAAATTTTGACTTTCGTTCTCCGACGACGACAAAAAAGAAAAAGCTTTCTTATCAAGTTTTTAGATCGAACTTTTTCTGTTAATTTTTCATAGGTTATCTTCATACTTTATGGTGACAAAATTGGAGATTAACAGATAGCGTGTCATTTCTAGATCTTGTTTCTAAAGATCTATTTTTCAAATGATATGTTGATTTATTAATTTAATACAAATCCTACTTAGCGGTTCAAACATGCATTAATATTGCAACTTATTTTTTGAGGTTGGTTGCATCTTTGAATAATTTGTTAGTTTTCTTTCACCGAGATTTTAATGCCTTTGTTTAATATTGGTGTAGCAAGTGCACTCATAGTTGTTGATGTATAAATATTGTTAATATAGCAGGTGTACTCATAGTGCTGGTACATTTTTTTTAGAATGGAGTGATATATATAATAACATATTTTTAGTGATAAATAGTCACACATCGGATATAGTGAGAAATAAAAATACATATTTTTAGTGATAAATAACGACGTTATTTTTTTGAGATATAATGACACATAGAAAAGACACATTTTTAATGACAAGTAGTGGCACGTTATCTTTTTTAGATGTACTGACACATAAAAATGACAATTTTTTTAAGATAAATAATGGCACATTATTTTTTAAGATGTAATGACACATAAGAATGACATATTTTTAGTGATAAATAATGGCATATTTTTTAAAAAAATAGAATGACACTTTTTTAGTGATAAATAGTGACACATCATTTTTTTAGATGTAGTGATACCTAAAAATGACTTTTTAGTAATAACTAGTGACACATTATCTTTTTGAGATGTAGTGACATGTAAAAATGACACATTGTTAAAGATAAATAGTCAAACTTTTTTAAGATGTATTAACGCATTTTTTTGTGATAAATAGTGTCACACTATTTTTTGTTGAGGTAGTGACACATAAAAAATGACACATTTTTTGTGATAAATAGTGGTGCATAATTCTTTTAAACTTGGTGACAAATAAATATGACACATTTCTTTTAAAAAATAGTGAAATTTTTTTAGACATAACGATATATAAATGTTGATGACACATTTTTAGTAATACATTAATTTTTTTTTACATATTAAATTTTATAGTGAGATATTTTTAATTTTAAAAAGAAAATAAATTGACTTAAGGTGTTATTAGAATATATTGTAAAAATGTAAAAACAAACTTAGTTTATTAGTTAAAACGTGTAGTCCAAATTAGTGTGTCACCCGTATGTAAGTAACAATTTGTATGTTTATCTAGAATATAAGGTGACATTGACATGTGTTAAAAAATTCAGTACATTCAATACGTGTAAAAAATTTAGGGAGCCTAAAAATGTTCGCCAACAAGATTATTAGTAGTCCTAAAAATTGAAAAAAAAGGTATTTTGCAAACACTATTTAGTGGACATCAAAATCTAGGACGTTACAAAAATTTAACGAAAGACTAAACAACTTTTTACAACATAAATTGCCACTATTGTTACAACTTTATTACAAAGATGCCATAATCAATTAATTAATTAATTAAAATTAATTCCTATTCATAGTGATTAATCTAACGGTCCAAACTAGTTCCTATTGTTTTTATTTTAAGACCGGTCACTACAATAACGCTCCTCTATATATATATATATATATATATATATATATATATATATATATATATATATATATATATATATATATATATATATATATATATATATATATATATATATATATATCTTTACATTATATATAAGAGGAGGGATTTGCCACGTCATCAATCAGGGAACTAATCCCAGTCAGCACATGGGCTTACAATATGGGCTTATAAAATCCCGAACCTAAAACTCGATATCATAAAGACTTTAAATCATCACCTATTAATATCATAAAACAAAATCCCGAACCCAAAACTTTAAATTTAATCCTCGATGATATCATCACCGATTTCTCATTCCTTCATATAATATACTAATCTAAAATCTTTAGCCAAGGTGTAGATAAATAATACTGTTATATTTTATTTGTTCTAATTATTAGGTTTTTTCTTTTTTATGAATTAGTAGTAATTGTAATTCTTATGTTTATTTGGGGATCGTATCATTGTTTGATTTTGGTTCAACTTCAGTGGAACTCCGAAGGAAGCAATCACATGAGCTGGAGTGCCTTGAGGTATGTCAACTTTCAAGTTCCTGATGAATCCCTAAAAATACAGATCTTATTATACAACATTTAGCATCTATTATTTAGGAGTATTTGGGAGGGATGTGTTGATTTCTGAGCCCGAGGATTATCGAAGGTCAATGGTCATCGATTGGTGATAAAAGTGGTTAATCATGTCTTAGATACTATTACAATCCATTGGTACGTGTTTACTTCCCAACTTTTTAGCAAGTTAGCAAAAATAAACGTCCTTCAAATTTATAATGTCATGATGCTTATAAATGTTGTTGTTGAGGGCAGACAAGGAGTTCTACAACTTCAAATTGGATGGGCCGATGAGACAGCAGACATAACACAGTCCTTGATTCAAAGGAACCAGTCATATGTTTACAACTTCACCATTATCGGGCAGAAAGGATATGCACATCGTTCGGGGATCAGGTCAAACCTTTATTGACCGATTGTCACACTCCGTAGGCTCAATACTACTTTCCCTAGAATAGTGTTTGTTATTGTCCATTATGCACAATGCAGAGTCCCATGGCACATTAAAGGGTACTCCTTTCCATAGAACCCTAATATAGCTTTGACAAATACAAAGTGTCTTATATTTTTTAGATCTTTTGAATGTATATGTTTGTTTCGATAGTGTACAGATTACAGATTCAGTTTAGATTGTCAACGAATTTGACAAGGTAACTAAAAAATAGGCAGTTAAGAATATGCGATGGTTGATTTTTGTAATTAGTCGCTTCACAATCATAAACCCTAATATTATTCGTTCGTATTCATCATTCATGATTCTGTGTTCGTCGTTCAAATAAAGGTAATAATGCTTTCTTTGCTTATGCATTTTAAAGTTAATGTATTGAATGTAATGTTTGTAGTTCTAACTTGGTGTATCCAGTTCCAAGCTGTTTGGCCCACGCTTCAAGACCAACCAGAGATCTTGAAGGTGATTTTATTATTTCTTACTTGATAAAGTTCAACTGTCATAGCTCTATGCATAGAGTTGCAATTTATTTGGTTTGACAATTATAACTTATAAAGGTCTTCCTTTTTGCTGACACAAGCATATGTAAATACGATGATTATTTTTCTGTGTCGATTGTCCTTTTTATTGACACAACAATCGTTATGAGGTGTTTAACCTGTAAAATATGTTAAAAGATTGTTTAGACAAATGGATTCAAGCATTGTTATTGACAGGTTATTTTATATGTGCAGGATGAATTGCTAGGTCCAACAGCATGGTCGCAAAAGGAGTTAAAAAACGAAAACACATGGAGTAGATAGTACGTAACCAGGTTATGTTAAAGGCAGGTGACACCATTGATGAAAATGGTTGGGACTTAACAAACATGCTCGCATCAATGTTCTCCTTTCAAAGATACATACAAAGGTAAATTTAAAGATACGCTAACTACATCCAGTATTTTAAACAGTGAGAGTTTGATTTGATGATGGTGGTGGTTCACCCAATGGCTAAGCGGTAGTGACCAGTATTTGCTAATTGATAATCTTACAACGGATGATATGGACAAGTGAGTTGTGTTCTTTTTTCGTACTGTTTATTAACATAGTTTGTGAAGTGATCAGTGTGACTAATTGAAATTTTGTTTATGGTTCATTCCTAATAGGTCAAACGAGTCAAGTAAAAAGGTTATCTAAAAGGATAACGGGTCGAACAAGTTAAAACTTAAAAGTCAACCACCGTGTATCTTTAATGCTTGCAGTCTCACGAATCTCATTTTTTTTATGAAATATTGATATTCCTATTAGCGCAATGACATAGTTTTTGAAATCGTATTTACCACATTAATTTTTATTAAGATAAACAAAAAGTTTTATGAGGGCCACTTCAACCCGTTTAGAAATGTTAACCAGCATGTTGAGTCGCCAAATTTGCTAACTCCGCTAGACACCCCTCTAAATCTGTGTGTTTTTTGTGATATACTTAGAACCCCTAAACACCATAACCCAACCTTTGACATATGAAATTTGAACATAAAATCATCAAATATTTTACTTTAGCAGAAGACCAGACATGGCTAGAGATATCCATGTTGATCATGTTCTGGTGTTGGTTGGCTATCCGTTATAGGCAACACACCATCACTTACGGGCTGCTGACCAACTTCTGGAAATGGCAGTGACGGCGAACCGTGACTTAAGGGTGATTGACCAACTTCTGTAAATGGTAGACCTTGAGGCGGTGAACCGTCACTTAGGGGTAGTTGACCAACAACTGGAGATGGTTGTACTTGTGGCGGCTCAGGTTGCTCTGGTCCTTTTCTGGGAGGCTTAGGGGGTTTGGGAAGTGGAGGCTTTGGTGGTTTGGGTGGAAACGGAGGCTTCGGTGGTCTTGGCGCGAATGGAGGTTACATGTAAAAAATGGGCATCTGTTGAAACACTTCCCACAATTAAATAGATTAATCTTGTCTTAGAGCGAAATTTATTATTTTTTATCTATGGCAAAGCCTTTGCTATAAATGACGCCGAAAAATATTTACTGAGAAACCAAATTCTTACTGATATTTTGTCTCTTAGACCATATTGATTGGGACCTAAAGGAGAAAGCTTCTGGCGTTCTATGACATGCCTAATGGAATTCTTGCTTCGTTCCTATAAGATATGCTACTTTCAACTTCTGATGCATTTATTTTTGACAATGTAGATATGTCAAAATGGGTCTGAACGCGTGCCTTTTGAACTACGTGTCAAAACGGATATCTTTTTACCGGGTTGCCTTTAGTATTTGAGGTCAGGTGTTGTATTTTAGATACTTGCCAGATTGGGTTGTAAGCAGGTACATTTGGATTGACGGGTTGCCTTTAAACATTATGAGGGGTCAAATGTTAAAACATTTTTTATGAAATTTAAAGATACATTTTTTTACCTAAATTGTTTAATTGAGATTTATGAATATCTCATGCAAGGTTTTCAATTATGGATTCTCTTGTAGCTCTGGCCTAGAAAGTGTAACAGAACCAAATGAATGAAGATGAGTATCAAACTACAAAAGTTCAATCTAAAGTAAACAATATACAATTATTAGTTGGTATTCTTGTATTTTTACTATACGGTTGAGGCGTTGTTTATATTGCAGATGGTCATTATTTATTTGAAACTTATTCTTTTACTCTGTGATTAGAGTAACCAAGCAGCTCACACCTACTTTACGGTCTTGGGCAGACTATCCGAGATGTATCACTTAATCATTAAACGTGTGTTCAGTTTCTAAATTCACGAAATAGCTTATAACATTTGGATATCGGAATAAGTACTGCTACTGTGTACCTCGTGTTTTCTTTATAGCAAAAAACCGAGTTTAATTTTTTTAACAATAAATTAATATTAATATTATTTTTTCCTTTCCTCTTCCTAGAAGTTGGCACGGGGCCTTTGAATATGTGACTGGAGAGACTAGACGATCTCTGGCTTAACAAACTTTCAGAAATTATTGGTGTTTCAGGATGGGGTACTCCAACTGTGGCACGACATGGCATCATGAAACAAGGATTGAAGCACAGGAGGATTGTGATGTATTTGTTTTCAACAGGTATTCATTTAGGTTCTGCAATCTTTCTGCTTACATAATGTTGTTTATTATTTTGGTCTCGAAGCAATAATCATGTTGCGCATTAGAAAATAGTAACTTTCATCGATTTTGATACAAAAATGCAGGTTTCCATTTTCAAAGCTTCACAAAAAAGTTACCATGATACTGTTTTGTGATGATATTCCTCCCCAAATATAACCACTATAATGTTTTTTATGGTTGAATCCTTAATTGTGGAAATTTAGCTTGATTGAAACTTACGTTTTATTGTCTTGTCTCTTCTTTTTCGAATTACAATTCAGGGGGTGATGTATGTTCGAGGTCATGGAAAACTCAAAAGATATCAGCGAAAAAGCAATGTTGGTCTTTGATATTAAGTACAATTTCTCAATCTGTCTGCTGTCTTATCATTTGGTGTTGTGTTTCATATTACAATTTTTTATGTATTTTTCAGTGTCTTTCTCGATCACAAGCAACTGGGCCAAGATGCCGCATTCGGACGAGAGCAAACAACATCATTCAGTTGCTTTGGAATTTAATTTATGCAAGGTAAATCACATCAACATGAATTGTTAAGCAACTTTAAATGAAGTTTAGATCAGAACTTGATGAATTTCTGAAACTGGTTGCAACAGGCTATGTTCTTTCATACTCTCATGCTTTGGGTATAAGAGTAATAAGAGGTGATTAATCTCGGTTTTATGCAATTTTATGTTCAGTTGAGAAAACAACTCATAATTTTTACTATTCAAGTATCTTAATGGATTAATGTGTTCGAGTTAGGAATCAGTAAACGACAAACGATTAGTTAGAAATCAGAAAATGAATGTATGTTATCGCAAATTTTGAGGATGATAAAATCTATTAAAATTTGACCACATATCCTTTATTTGTTCCTTAATCTGATGTCCATCATCACTGCGCCAGGTTACACGATTAATTGATTTGTTTCTTTTAACTGTTGAAATAGATATTCTCACGGCACAACCATGATAGTATATGTGGTTTATTTATTAAATACACCTTATTAAGAAGGTGCGAGAAAAGTTAAAGATGGTACTGTTAAGCAATGTTCTCAGACCCGACTCGGTCAGATCAACCGGTTAAAGGAGTTCCGGTCAAAAAACGGTTCATAATGACCCGAGTTTTACATTTTCAAAAACCCGTCTAGACTCATTGGGTTTGAGGTGACCCGGGTTAACTCAGTTTTCAAGACTCGACCGTATTTCGATTTTTTTGGGTTTTTTTTAAATATGTAAGTTTTATGTACTTTGCGACGAAATTTTATTTTTAAAAATATATTATTGATAAACAACTTATATCTTCAATATATGATAAGTTTTTAAGCTTTTTATATATAATTTTTGTTAATTATTAAAATAATATATTTTTTTTTTGAAAACCGATTTAAAACCCGAGTTTCAAAACATTGATGTTAAGCGAGTCAGTTATATTACCAACAAAGAATGTTCATAAAACATTGCTTGGGGAGGTTCAAACGACTTTTATACAATTTAGATGTTGACCCGCCTTGAGATAGTTATAACCTATAATCAAGATTTTATTTAATTTGTTGGTTGTCCAATTAAAAAAACATGTGAGCCAAAGTATGTCAAGAGCGACATTATGAAAAAAAAGGGTGAGATATGATCTTACGATACTCGAAGATTCTCAAAAACTCTTTATATGGTATAATCTTATTAGTGGTTGTATTTTTAAATGTACACTGATGTTCTTTCAGATGATTTATACTACAATTCATTTACGTATGAATAGCAACGTCATGATACCTAAATCCAAAAATGTGATTTTTAATAGAATTAGTTTTGTAATTCAAAAAGAGCTTGCGGTGCAGCTTGTTGCTCGCTTGCCTTCTACAGCTATGTAATTAAATACTAAGTTAAATTTGAACAAATATTCACTTACTTATTTTTGGGTAATAAGAGTTTTCGATTCAACATCACAAGCAGTGTAATCCCTGCGACTAATCTTTTTACGAGCCGACTAATACATTCACTTATTTTCCAATTAAGATTTTAATTTACATTTAAAGCATGATTTCTTGATTTATTTATATGTGTTAAACTCAGAAGCTCGCTCGCCCATCAAGAAGATGTTCCTTAAAAAACCTTTATGAAAATAACTTTGCTCGAAATAAAATAAATCCCTAATTACTTAAGGTACACATATTTTGGTTTTTTGTCGTCTATAATTTTCAATCAAGTTAATATGAATTGTGTGGTTACTTCGAAAACATAAACTATATTTGTAATGACACAAATAACATGTTCAAACTGGCAAAAAAAATATTTTCAAATTGTTAATTGTAATCATCCTGTTAATTTGCGTTGCTTAAAAAACCTACTAATATATAAATGGTTTAATTAAGATATAGGGGGGATCATGATAAAATAAATTGAGGTGAATTTTATATACTTAAAAGTTTATATAAAATTTTAAAAATTATTCAGTGAGTGACAAACATAGATGCAAGTTTAAAATTCTCACATGTTATAAGTAGTGTTCTCAGTAAGTGATTATTAGTTGTGTCCGTTTACGGAATACTCCTGGTCAACTAAGCAACCGAAAATTAGGTGGTTTATCATGTGTCAAAATTGGTTGATCAAGGGGAATTCGTCACATTTTCTAATGTCGCTGGTGTTGATTAAGCATAGAAGGAAGTCGAGAAAATTTAAGTAAATTCATGTCTCATAGTCCCACAGTTAATATACATTAAAAAATTATGTGGCTTTTAAGGACTTCTTTTAATTAGTATATTTTCTTTGTATAAATTATCTAAATCAAAATTTCTTAGGAATCCAAATTGATATGTGCGCCTTTCCACTCACCCTCCAAGAGGTTTGATTATGATGAGTTCCATTTACTTATACATTTAAAAATAAAGATTTACTATATCATATATAGATATTAATATTGATTTAGGTATAATGTGCTTCATTGATGATTTAATGTTAACATGCCTTTTGCCGGCGAAGGTGATAAATAGAACAGAGCGAGAAACAAGGCGTGAAGGGAAGTGGGAAGAAGACATTAACACATCTGCCAAGTAGGTTTAGTGAAGATATAAAGTTGTTGTAGGCAATGTATGTTTTAGATTCACGTAGGAGTAGTCCTCATGTATGTGATAGTCAAGATGTTCTTTACATATTGTTGAACATTCTAATCCAATCTCTCATCAAGCTTGTCATGTTCACTTACGTGTCTCCCAACATTCTTGAAGATTTTTACTGGTAATATGTATTTTTTTGTCGTGTAATTTTTAATAATTTAATGCAAATTTTATATGTTTACTTCAAACAACATAACAAATATTTAGTAATATAATAAACACAAATAATTTGACAAACACTGCTACTATTCTTAAAATATTCTTTGTATGATATATAACTTTTAAAACTAACATTTAGCTAAAAAAAATGAATGCAATTCATATTAGTTCATGCTATACTTATAAAGTAAGTATATTTAGAATCCAAAAGAGAACCTAAATAAAAAATCCAAATGAAAAATGTAAACAAAAATCAGAAGACATACCCGTCCATCGGACGGGTTTTGCCACTAGTATATATATATATATATATATATATATATATATATATATATATATATATATATATATATATATATATATATATATATATATATATATATATATATATGTATATATATATATATATATATATATATATGTATATATATATATATATGTATATATATATATATATATATATATATATATATATATATATATATATATATATATATATATATATATATATATGTATATATATATATATATATATGTATGTATATATATATATATATATATATATATATATATATATATATATATATATATATATATATATATATATATATATATATATATATATATGTATGTATGTATGTATATATATATATATATATATATATATATATATATATATATATATATATATATATATATATATATATATATATATATATATATATATATATATATATATATATATATATATATATATATATATATATATATATATATATATATATATATATATATATATATATATTATATATATATATATATATATATATATATATATATATATATATATATATATAGTGAGTGGAGTGCTATATGCAGAACCACTTTTTTGGTACAGAACCTACAGAACCAACTTTTTACTCATATAATTGCATAGTTTACATGTGGTTAATGCAAAATAGCAATTTTGAAAATAAATATCACTTATTTTAAAAATGAAAATAAATTAAGGGCACAATTGGTATTTTGATCCTCCATAAAATAGCCTTATTTAGGTTATTATATTCCCAAAAACACAACTGCCGTCCCTTTATATTTTTTTTAGATCTATAGTTAAAAGAAATAAGATCATATTTTTTCCTTTCACACTCACAAATCCAATCACCACAAACAACAATACTCGCTGGTGACTATCCGGCCGCCGGCTATCCAGATTACCTCAGTCCTTGCACCTTTTTTTGTGGATTCGATTCAAAAAAAACAAAACTCACAAGAACCCTATCACGTCGTGAATCTACCGTGACCTAACCCACAAGTTTCGATTCTGTTTATTCCGTCAGATCTGACCCGAGCAAGAACGAAAGCTACGTGATTCTGATTTCTTTAATTGAAGATTTAACGAGGTATATAAATATACACCAGGTTTACCAACAATTTCATTTTTTTAGATTATTGAGGTGATATTCACAGATGAAAATTAGTATAATATCAAGGTACATCATAAAATAGATAAACGTAATGATCTTTCTATTAAATTTATAAATTAAGTCTTAAATATACATTCTACTCACAAGTCACAATATAGTTTTAATAACAGATCTGTACTTGATGTCATCTTTTTATTTTTTCTCCTTTATTAAAT